>LOEQ01008283.1:0-17037 GCA_001685075.1 Bramus lutescens
TTGATAGTGAATGAAAGCTTGGCTGGGTATAGTATTCTGGGCTTGCATCCATGACAGTGTTGCTTCAAACTTTCGAAGTCTGTCCCGAATAGTTTATTATAGGAATACTTTTAGTCATTATATATCAATATTTATTAATTATAAAAATTGAACAAGGTTTATGCAAATAAAACTTAAGAAGAGATATCAATGTCTATTTAGAAGTAGAACTTTTGTTTTTTGTCAAGTGTACAACCAACCAATTAGAGATTTATACTATCTGCTTTTGCTTCTATTTGCTTAATTCAAACTGAATAGTAAACAATTTTTTTAAAAAGGAAAAAACTAACCAAGAACAAGAAAGACAGATAAAATAGAAACTTGAAGTCATTGAAGGGATGGAGGATGACACTGGGATATAGGAAAACTCACGTGCACATGGGACAGAAGGGAATTTTGTGAAAATGACAGTGTTAAACGACTTATATAATTAATTCAAAAATTCATAGCAATCAAGCTATGCATGATTTACTTCACAGGTACAATAAAGAGATGCCTACAGATTTACATTATTTAAACACAGCAAAATTTGGTGCAGATTATTCTGGTGATAATCAGCTCAATTCCATGAGCACCATAGAGCATACATAAATCTCTCTGGAGACCATAGTAAGCTAAATACACACCAGGCATGACTACATTTACACTCTGAAAAGTCTGTAAAGATAAACTGACTGAGAAAAAAATGATAAAGGTGTGAGGGAGAATTTGGTGCTGGGAAATCTCCTGCCACGCAATTGTGCAAAGGTCACCAGGCTAGAAAGCATGTCCTCCACAGCCTTCTGGGCAGAACATGGGTTTTGTATTCCTTCCTTTGATGGAACAACCTTGGGTGTTTAGCATGCCAGGTTCTCTTAGTGCATGTCTGTGACATCTGTGACAAAGACACCTGTGCGCCCTACAGGCTTGCAATTGGAAAGTCCATGATTGTGAGCAAGTGTTAACTGTGAGACACTAATGTGTCTAGTGAATAATAGATCATCTGCCCACCTAAAATTTAAAGTTCAAGGTAAAGGATAAAGACACCACTCACTCCCTATAGTGGTCTGTGCTTTGAGTGAAGTATTTTAGGAGCCGCTTAACCCCAGTTCTCAGCAGATATTAGAGATGGTCAAGTTGAGGCTAGAGATGAAGACCGGGCCTACAGGAACCATGCTTTGGAGCTTTGATTTTATCCTACATCGGGCACACCAAGGAAGAATTTAGGAGTTTTGAGGATGTGAAAATCAAATTAATGGTTGATAGAGCACACACGGCATCTTGCCTTTACATGGGATATAATCAGTCTTATAAGGATCGACATCTGTAAACCAGTTTGAAATTTTTAAGTCAGTTTTAAAGATCCAAACTAGAACTAATCATACCTACTGAGCAGGATTGTTGTAAAGCTTAGTTGGGCTAACAGATTTACAGTTCATGTAGTGTCTCAAAAAGAAGTTAAACCCCATTATTTGCATAGGTCCCTAGCCCTTAAGATAAGGTCTCTGCCCTTATCCACCTGCTCTAGGTGTGCTATTTACTGTCTGTCCCTTCCCTTTTCTATTGCTGTACCCAGCCCCCATGGAGAAAGGGTCCGGTGTCAAGCTTTCACGAGATTTATAGCCCTCTTTCCTCAGCCCCATGCTGGCACTACAGGTTTGCACTACCCTGCTTGGCTGGAACCATGTCATTTCTTAATGCACATTTAATTCCCCCACCAGATGGTCTCAACACAATGGCCACACAGCATATATATCAACCTGCTTCATTCTCAGATTCTTGATATAAGCCCCCTTGTAACCCCAGATCATTGTTGAGGCCCTTTTGTGGTCATTTGAGGAGATGTGTAGAAAGTGCAAAGTCCAGAGCTTTGGATGCATTCTTGGCTGTGGCTGAGGAGTTCACACAGATCATTCAGAATTTTTCTTTCAGCTCATACTGGAAACATGGGACCATCTGGGAGCCCACGTGGAACCACATTTTTCATATTTTTGTGCTTCATGTTTATTATTTTGCTACTAAACTGTCCCCAGGCATAGTTCCTATGGTTCATAGGCATAAGAAGGCTTTGCTGCGGTTTTCAGAGAAAAATATGTGTTTGAGAAGCTTCTATATGTGAATTATAGTGCTGTTAGCCATGGTGATAATGTTAATGAGTAGAAAACCCCTGCAAGATGTCCTCTATCACTAGTGTGGTGTGACAAGCATACCCCAATAAATAAAGAAATAAATAAATAAAAGAAGTGTGGATGTTTAATATATAAGCTGAGGTGTGCTTAAACTGAAACATACATAATAATCTTATATATTGATCAGTTGACAAAATATTGTCCCCAGAATTTGTCAGAATCTAACTCTGTGTTTCCCCCAATGAGCCATGGCTCACTATTGCTAATTCAATGTTTGCAGTGACTTTATATAACTGCCTTCATATACAAAAGACCAACTGTATTTTGTTACCTTCCCAGTAGCTCCTATGGTAAATATTCAAACCAATCTGTGTATACCTGTTGTGAACATATTCACTACAATATATGTAAACATACACTTATATGTATAGAGTTTGAAAATACAGAAATCTACTAAATTTTTCTTTTTTCTTAAACTATACCTAACAGCCTTATTATTAATTTCTACCTTTTATAAACTAGCCTAAAGGAAGGTGTTTCTCTTTCCCAGGATGCTGGAGAAATGGTTCGTTCCTTTGTTGGTGGTTTGGAACTTGTGGTCAATCTACTGAAGTCAGATAATAAAGAGGTCCTGGCAGGTGTCTGTGCTGCTATCACCAACATAGCAAAAGACCAGGAAAACTTAGCTGTCATTACAGACCATGGAGTTGTCCCTCTGTTGTCCAAACTTGCCAACACAGTAAGTAACATCTTGTTTTCACGGGGTACTCTCAAATCACAGTTTAAAACAAGGAAAGTGAAGTCCAGAGATCTGAATCCAGGTTTAGTGCCCATTGCTTACGAAGTGTAGGACTGTATTCAACTCATTGAGCTTCCCCAAACTCATGGACACAAAGGCATACGTTACAAACAAAATATTAATATGCAAAGTCTGATAAATAAAGGACTTTTTTATTATTTGTTGTTGGCAAGCAAAGTTGTGGCAAATATAAATGCAGCTACATAAGTGCTACCTGTCATCTTCCCTGCCGCTGTACATTCTTAGCATGTAGTTGTTCCTCTCCAATTTAGAGGCCTGGACTGTGACAGTCTGGAGCTAGAAGGCTTTAACAGTATTATACTATTTATTCAAAACTGCCAGTTAGAGCAGGTCCTTGAGACAATGACTTCACCATACCCAGAGGCATCTATTTGAGCAGAGCTAGAGTACCAGTTGGCAGCAGCAGTACAAAACAGAAATACAGTCATTGGCAGAATAGTCAGCATAGGACACCCAGCATTTCTAAGAGGACCTGTCAGATGCAGAGGATGTCAAGTTCTCTGTGTCAAGAGAACGGGACAATGGAAAAACCACAAGATACTCAGTTATGCTGTTCCTCTATGAAGTAATCTAAGTAAAAGTCAAGTTTACATAAAGAAAAAGCATAAAGGACAGTAGAAAATCAAGTGGATGCCAATGTATGGGCTGCCCTGTCTTCTCCCGTTCAGAAATTAAGGTGATATTTTGGAGGTGTCTCTACAGGTAAAAAGCACTTGCCACTCAAATATGAGAACTAGAGCTCAGATCTCTAGCACCCACAGACATGTCAAGTGGATGTATTGGCCAATCTGTAATCCCAGATCAAAGGAAGCAGAGATGAGGGATGCATATGGCAAACTGGCTAATGAGAATAGCTGAATAAGTAAGACCTGGGTTTAAGTGAAGAGCCCACCTCAATTTATAGAGTCAAAAGTGATCAAAGACAACACCCAAAGTCCACCTCTGGTCCCCAGGTACACCTGTTTCCCACACTCACATGTATACCTATACAGATGCAAACATGCATGTATACCATGCACATGCAAAAAAAGAGCAATGGAAAATAAATATAGGTTGAAGGAGTAGAGTTAATCCACTCATCCCAATCAAATGAATTTGTTCTTGAAGAGTATCCAATATTCTAGAAATAGTTTTATTACTAAGTAACAATAATTCATAAGTTCTTTTACATTTTATTGTGTATGCACATGTCTGTGTTGTATATGCATGTGTGTGTGTGTGTGTGTGTGTGTGTGCCATGATATATATACACATGGAGGTTGTATGACAACTTTCACCATGAGGGTGCAGGATGGAACTCAGGTCATCAGTATCAGGGGCAAGCCATTTGTCTACTGGTCTCTCACTGGTCCTGATTTGTAAGATTTTCTTATGGACAATCAAGCTTCCTGGAACAAATGATCAATGCTAGACATCTGTCTCATCTTTGATAGTGTTGTCTACATTCAGTTCATAGAAAACTCAGTAAGGCTGGGACCTTTAACCCCAAGATTCAGGAGACAGAGGCAGGTCAATCTCTGAGCTGGAGACCAGGTAGGATTACCTACCGAGTTCAAGGTCATTAAGAACTATATCATAATAATTTTTTTAAAGAAAAAAAAACCAAATTCTAGTTCCTTCAAGGTACTTCCTAAATAGCCATTGAGTGTTTCTGCAGACTCCCTGGCATCTTAGTGGGTAATAGGCATGGACTCAACCTCATGGAATCTCTGTGGTGCACACTCATTTCTTCCCCTTGTGCAGAATAACGACAAGCTGAGGTGCCACCTGGCAGAAGCTATCTCACGCTGCTGTATGTGGGGAAGAAATAGAGTGGACTTCGGTGAGCACAAAGCTGTGGCTCCATTGGTGCGTTACTTAAAATCGAATGACACCAACGTGCATCGAGCTACAGCTCAGGCCTTGTACCAGCTTTCAGAAGATGCTGATAACTGCATCACCATGCACGAAAATGGCGCTGTGAAGGTACGTTGTTGGAAGTTGGTGCTCTAGTGCAAGCTTGCAAATGTAGGAACATTGTTCTACTGAAAGGGGGCTGGGAAGATGACTCAGTGGGTAAAGTGCTTGCTTCAAACTGCTCAAGCAGGGAAACCTGAGTTTGGACTCCAGGAACCCATGTCAAGGCCAGGTGTGGTACTCTGAGGAATTGGAGGGTAGAGACAGACAGATCCTGGGGACTCAATGAAGAGTCAGTCTAGCTGAAATGGTGACTTCAGGCCTTCCTGAAATATTCACTTCTGACCACATACACACAAAGAGCAGTGCATGCCCATACATATGGCATCCCATAATGCAGCCTTTTACTAAAAGGGATGTTTGAATACACAAACTGTTCATTAGGTCACAGCTGCATCTGAGCCCTGCTTATCATGATTTGTATTATAAATATGTGTGGAGATGGAATTTCCTTAATCAGAGACTGTGTGGGGTCTTAGTAAAAGAACCATTCCTGAATTTGAATTATATTAAACAATGTATAACCCATGAACATTAATTAGTATTCATGATTCTCTATGAAACAGTTTCACTAACACCTAAGTAAATAATAAATGACAGATACATCCATTGCCATCCATGAATGGCAAGAGAAGTGGCTGGAATTATTCTAGACTAAGGTTGAACAGCTTTAACATCCTAACAAAGGATTAATCCAAAGATCAATAAATTATTTAGTTTTGTTTCTGCGTCTGATTTTATATACTTTTAGCTAACATATACTTATGAGAGACTTTCACACAGACTTGAAGTATACATACGTATTTCAACATTTTGATGCTGATCCATGAGAGAGTGCTCAGGTGTGTGACACACACCTTAACCCAGCATTCGAGAGGAGGCTAAGGCAGGAGGACCATGATTTGGGGAATACTCTGAGATAAATGGTAAGACTCTGTCTCAAAAATCAGAACAACCACCCCCAAAGAAGCATAAATAAACAAACAAACAAACAAACAAATAAATAAATCACATTAAATCTTTTAGGCTGCTCTGACCTATATAAAAACACAATAAAAATATTCTGTTTGTAACTTGTCCCCTTGCATAACACAATTTTGTTTGACACATTAATTCTGAGCCTCTGTCAACCAGATGCATTTGCATTTGAAATATAAATCCAAAGATGATATTTTGACAAGAGTGAGAAACCTCTAGTTAGTCATCTCTATCAAATTTTGATGTGTCGGAACAAAATGTCTTATGAAGAATAATATTTCTAAAACATCAGCTGCAATTTTCAGTCGATTATTTTAATTTATCCTTCAAACTTTCTATGGTTAAAAAATGAGATGTTAATATTTTTGACATTAAACCCAAATTACATTTAAATGTGCCAATATTTCCATTATAAATATGTTTTATGGCACATAAATTAGATATATGTGCTTTTTCAAGCAAAAATTAAAAGATCTGGCATGAAAATTAATTTTTTAACTAACACATGTTTTAAAGTAGATCATAAAAAGAAATCAGCATGCTAACTCAGGTGGCTTCAGGCTGACATAAGTGCTGTCCCTTTATATGACTGCATTCACACTTTGAAGGAAGAGATACCTGATTTTCAGTCATGTGTCCTGCAGCTGAGCAAACCTTGTGCTGCCTGTGATGCAGAAGTATACAGGCTTTAAAAGCTGAAGCTATAAAAGTGAGTAGCCTTGGAAGATGTCTGGGTGAGAGGATATGTGCTGTGGCCTATTGACACAATGGCATGCACAGATACAACTCTCAAAGGTTTCTTTCTGACACAAGACAATAGATCAAGACAGTCAGTGATCTGATGGTTTAAGGATGTGTCCTGACCCTGTGTTCAGTCACCGGTACACTGCAGGTGTGTTAGCAACAG
This sequence comes from Bramus lutescens, assembly GCA_001685075.1. Lineage (NCBI taxonomy): Eukaryota > Metazoa > Chordata > Mammalia > Rodentia > Cricetidae > Bramus > Bramus lutescens. Next base: position 6,809 of record LOEQ01008283.1, read on the forward strand.
AAGACAGAAAATGATGAAGACAAGACATAAAAGAGACAGCAAAGACATATATTGGGCTCAGTGGGCTTGGAGCCTTTCCTGAGAGATTCACAGGGAACATTTCTAGAAGTCTCATATTTGCATTTTTACCAAAGGAGAGAAAAAAGCAGAGTTAGCAGGAGAATAATAAGTTCACCTTAAATAGTAGCAAAGTGTCTGAGGAGATGGCTCAGCTGGTAAAGTACCTACCATGAAAGTATTAGGACCTGAATCCAATCTAATTGCACCTATGTAAAAGCTGGATGTGGAGTGCAAGTCTATAACCCCAGTGATGGGGAGGTAGGAATGGGTAGATCCCTGGACCAGCTTATTGGTCAAATTGATGAGCTCTAGGGTCAGGAAGAAACCCTGTCTAAAATCCAAGGTGGAGGGTCAACAAGAAAACACCTTCCAAGTGTGTACACATGTATGTGACCCCCAGATGTCCATGTGTACACACCCATAAAAACTTACACATACACCACACACACAAATAAATACAAAATAAGATGATAGAAAGCTGGCTTTATATGGAAGGTATCAAAACAGATGTAGACTGTCCAGCTAAGTTGGCCTTTCTTCATTCCCACCCTGCCCAGAGCACCAGGCCTCAGAGAACCTAAGGAGAAGGATATGCCCCTCCCCGCCTTTATAGCCCATAGGTGTGGCTTCATGGGAGCTTCTAGATTAAACAGTTTAGGAGCTATTTGACATAGCAGTAATGGAAAGCCTCTGGTTGAATTCAGACCCCATGGTAATAAAGAGGATTCCAATTGAATAAGACAAGAAAACGTTGGTGTGTAGCGAAGTGTTTCAGGTCTGTGTGGTAACTATGCCACGTTGCCATGTTGAACATGTAGCAGGTGGGGTTATTGTTGTTGTTTTACTTTATGCCCACTTAAGCTTCACTCATTCTTATGTTAAATTCTTGGCTGTTTTCCTGGTTTGGTTTGTTTTGGTTTGCTCCGTGAGTGACTGAAACTGTCTCTACCAGATGGTGTAAGTAAGAGGCCAGTAGAGTGTCATCACACTTCAGGGAGGCACGGGGTCATGAATAAGGGTATGCTCACCATTTTTACCACTCAGTTTAGAGAAGCATGGGGAGTGGTTTCGTTCTCACCTTGGGGACATGTAAACTCAGAAGAGGACCTGTCAAAAAGAACTTGAAAAGTTAACCGATTACCCAGAAGTTCTAGGACCAAAGGATGAATGGGTTTCAGAGGGTTTTAGGTTTCAAATCACTCAAAAATGTCAACAAAGACTTCCTAATTCAGTTATGCTGAAAATAATCCTGTGTCTGAGGCTTCCCTGGTTTGGACCTCTTTTAAATCTACAAATGACTCCTTGCCCTAAATATAATGAGATGAGAATCACTCAGGCAGACCTCTGTGATTCAGGGGCTTGTATCTATCACTCCAACCTTGTGGCTATGAATGCAGACATCTGGTGAACACTAGATTGAACATATTGAAAGTCAGATACATCATAGCTACTTTCTAATTGGCGTGGTCTCATCTTAAGGTGAATAAGAAATTGCAGAGGAAATGGACAACCTAGCCCCTCACTAAGGCAGAAAAAAAGGGATCAAGTTGAACGCAGTGAGCACCTATGAAAGGCATTGAGTCTCTCCCATGGTGGCATGTCATTTGTTCTCATAAATGTTGTACCAGGAAAGCAAAAGCTGCTATGTGACTATAACATGGGGAAAGGAAAATGAAAAAAATTGTAGAAAAAAATAATTAGAAATATGTCACATGTTAGCAGAGAAAGTCAGGAGCAATTCAACTTGGACAGAGCAAAAAGGGTTACCTTGGCTACCTCCTAGACTCTAGTCATGTGATGGCCAGAGAGCAAGAAGAAAAGATCTAGAAGCTGCCCCATGGTTTTGAAGCCTAAATTGGGGTAAGAAAAGCGACACTTTTTATATGAGCCAAGTGCAAGGACTTTAGAGACAGTTCATGTAGGGATCCTCAGAGCCTATGTGATTAATAGATTCTGTGTGTCTTCTATCCATCAAAACTCTTAATTAAACATTATCATTTCAAACCATTTCCCCATATTTCAGATATTCAAAAACATAAGAATTGTTCACTAGTGTAGGAATGGCAGGTCTAGTAAATACACACCACATAGAGACATTTCTCTGATTAATGTGTTTTCTTTGTATTTAAAATGTGTTCAGTTTGTATTTTCTCTTTGATTATTATGAGTATTCAGTAAGATTATATTCAAATTTAATACTGTTTGCATCAAATGTTTTTCTTATTTCACCTCAACTTTAAGAGATTTTTATAGCATAGGATACTTATGCTATAATTATAATTATAGCAAGGATAATTGCCAGAAGCATTCATATGTTTAAAATGTGCACTCTTATAAGTTTATACACACACACACACACACACACAAAAGGTTCTCCCTGCCCCTGGGGCTAGACAGTATGTCCTTGGTATGTCTTTTGTTTGACTTTTACTCAGCTTAATTATTTTCACATTCATCCAGGTACTTACAAGTATTAAGAGTTCTCTCTTTCTCCCTCTCTAGCCCTCCCCCGCCATGTGTGTGTGAAGGAGGTGAGGTAGAGAGAGAGAGGTCTATGCATGTGCATATGTATGTAAGGGTCTACTAGTCCATGGATATACATACAGAGGTCAGAGTTTGATGATGTTTAGTGTCATTTTCCAACCCCATTGTTTGTTTGTTTATAGATGAAGTCTCTATGTAGCTCTAACTTGACCTCTATGTAGACTAGGCTGACCTTAAGCAGGATATACATTCTGCTTCTGCCTCAGGATATCCAACTTTAATCTGTGGTGCTCAGTACAATGCAGGCCATTATTGCAACTTTCTTGTATCTGTTGAGACTTGCTTTGTATACAAATGTGTGGTCAGTTTTGAAGAAAGTTCTAGGAGAGACAGAGAAATGCTATTGTTTTTAACTTTTACAAGCACCTCTCACCAAGAGCCTACTCTGTCAGCTACCACAAATACATGAATATATTTTTAAAGCAGGAAAATTCTTAATAAAATCAAAGAAATAAAATTAAAAATCTAAGTTCCAACTGGAAAAGCGAGTATTAAACCCACCCTCACTGTCTCAGCATAACATGAGCAACAGCATCAATTTTTAAAGCCATGTAACTTGTTAGGATTGAGAACACATGATATTCTTATTATAATTAGAACATTGTCCACAAATATGTGTAGCTTGTGTTCTATGGCTCAGTATGTCAGTGTTTCCCACAGAGTGGTCAACAGTCTTACTTGCCTGGAAGCAATATGGAGCTTGCTAAAAAAGAAAAAAATGCATATAGGTTGCTTACTAACCCAAAGGAATTACAGTGTCAAGAGAACTAGACCAGCTTCTCCATAAGTCACCCCACCATGTTGAGCACAGGGAAAGGGAAACTGTTCTTCAAAGGAAACAGTTAGAGGAGCCCAGAGAGTGATAAATCTTCTGAAGAAAAAGCTGAATTCATATAGTAAGGATTGATTATGCATTTAGAATGTGTGTGATATCATGAATGTATAGATGGACAGTTCCTTCCGATGGACTTACGGTAGGCAGGAAGTTGAAGAACTTGGCTTCTCAGTATTTGCGAGTACAGTCATTTTAGGCTTTTGTTTTATTTGTTTCTTATAAAATGTAAATAAGGAGAGCATGCTACTTAAAAATGCTCTCTTCAAAGCTGAATATAGGAACAGATAAGCTTGGAACAGGGTGCTACATCCCCTGTCAGTCTGACTCATATTACCTTTGAAAGGCTTTGAAAGGAGATGGATGTAATGCTAGCTGATGGTCTTCTACAACATTTGCCCTGTTATCCTGGGAACAGGAAAACACAATGGATATTTAGTGGACAAGACCACTGTGGCTTGGAGGCAGCTGGCATAGGTTCTCCTTGCATTAGACCTCCACTGTTGCTCAGAGGGCCAAGGACTGCAGAGAAATGTTGCCATGTCTGTGCTGTTCATTATGGGTTCACGACAGCATGCAACAATCTCACCTGCATGTTTGTTAGATGCATAGACTCTCAGCCCCACTCACCTGACAGATTGAAATCAACACTTCCGTGGGGTTCCCAGAGAAGCCAAATGCAGCCAAAGTTGAAACAACACTAGACTCAGAAGAGCATGTCCCTTACACAACTCTAGACAAGGTTATGAATCTACACTAAGTGTTCCTTCCATGGCTGGAGATCAGAAATCCAGACTCACACATATCAATTTTTCCTGCAAAATTGATTTGATATATGTGAAAGCTGACTTATATGTGTACCACTAAATTAATTTCATATGTTTACCAGACTTTTTATATTAAATAATTTTTTTTAAAAATTCTAGTTTAAAAGAAGAAAGTATGATTATTGATTTCTCTAAGTGCTCCTTAAATATTTCATGTGATTATCCAAAACTACCTATTAGATGAGTCCCATAAGACTTTGATTCAGTAAAGTAAACTTTCTTTTTCTGGTGTTATGGACATATTTCTTCATATCTCACAGAAACATTACTTTCTTGTAATGGCCTAGAATTTGATGAGCTTGTCCACAATTAGATTATTAATCTTCTCAAATAATTACTGCTCTTTTAAACTTTAATTTTCAGTGCCAAGTTCTCCAGGTACCTCTTAGTAAAAACAAATTCAGGCACAGCCACTTTCTGCCAGGCAGCTGCTCTTTCCTCTGTTTTTCTGGGCACCACACTACAGCACCCACTACAATCACATATTGTGCAGACAATGCACATATGGGTTACTAGCATGGCTTCTCCATTATTCATTACCAGTGGTTCAGGTGGTCTTTTTCTAACCCTTGGAATTTTCATGAATGAACTGTATGTTGGTAGGTGGTTTCCATTTTATTCCAATACTTTGTTATCATAATGAATGGTTTCAACCTATTTTTTAAACTGTTGCATTGGATTCTTTTCTATTTTTCTATATCATACCACTTCGATATCAAAAAACAGGGAGAAGAAGTATGGATTTTGAGTTGGCTGGTATTAAATGACAAGTTCTATCCAGATTCGTGTTTATAACCACCACCAGCACACTATCATCCCCCATTTGTATTTCTAGCTTGTCCTCCCGGGAAGTGCTAATATATGTCAGATGGCTTTCATCATGTCTTCCACTGAGTTTCTTTCAGACATCCTTAACTAAAGGGGTACATGCTTGATAATTAGATGATTACTTATTCCCAGTGCAGTCTGATTTTTCATTCTATAACAACCTCACCCCATCCCTCAGATTACATGCTAGTACCAAAAGCTTTAGGGTTTTGCCTATGCTTGCCATATATCTTGATGTTAGGATAAGCACTGGTTTTTAATTTGTTCCCCCCCAAAATATTTAAATTTATCTTAGATACCATTCTCTAGTTTATTCTAGAGAATATATGACGTGTTACCTTAAACATAACCATACTCTCTGTTTACAAATTCTTCTAATAGGGATTCAACATACTGAGGAACTTTCTAGTGAGTAACTTTTATACATTTTTGCACAAATCACAAGAGTGAGAGTAAGTGTGCTGCCATGGACACTTTTGGCATGCCTTTAGTGGATGTGATGACCAACTAGTGCTGGGCATACACCCAGAAGCAGAGCCGCAGTCAAGAAGCATAGGTATAATTAGTTTTAGTAATTAAGTGATTTTTTTACTCCATTATTTCATGCCAAATGAGAGCTCAAATTAGAACTAAGATTAAATAAATAGTATTGCTTTTTCAGAATTTTAGTTAACTGACTTGATTTTCTCATTATTATTTAAATTTAAAGACTTCACTATAGATAATTACTTTGGGGACAACTATTTCATGTTTATCTATCCAAACATGATCCATGGCTTTTTAAGCTCTTCCTTTGCCTTCCTTCCCTCCCTCCTTCCTTCTTTCCACCCATCTGTCTTTCTAGATGTTGGTAATTTAACCCAGGACCTTGAATATGTTAGTCAAGCAGTCTTCCACTGAACTACACCTCTGGTCCCTACAGAAATTTGTCTTACAGACAGTTTTATGTGCTCTTCAGTTTCCTGTTTGGATAGAATACAGCCGAGTGCCTTAAAAGCAGGTCTACTCCAGTATGGGGTCTGGCTACAACTTTACTGAAACCACAAGAAAACACACTACTTACTATTTGTTGTCAAGAATAACCACTTAGCTACTTGCGAGTTCTAATCAGTAACGTGTTGGCTGCACAGGAAAGAACTTGAAGTCACAAATTATTTGTTTGATGAATAATTAGAAAACATTAGAATGTTAGGATTTATCATGAGGAAATTTGATGCTTTCCTTTGACCACCAAATACTTAATGGTTGATATCTGTATGCTAAAATGCATGTTTCAGAATAATCTGTCTTTGAAAGAATCGCAATCAATCATCACTGAGGTTGGCCTAAGTGCTTCATTCTTTTCTCGTTTGATCTCCACTACCCTCATGACACAGGCATCATCTCCACTTTAGAGATTGAGGACTGTTGCTGAGCGTGCAGATGTGTATCTACAACCGCAGCACACAGGAAACATAGCTGGGAGCGTGTTCCAAGCTCAGGATCAGCCTTGTCTTGTATAATGATTTCCAAGCCAGTCAAGGCTATTTAACATGACCCTGTCTCAGAAATAAAAATGAGGGCCTTTGAGATGGCTCATCTGGTAAAGGCTCTTGCCGCCAAGACTAATGACAAGAGTTCAACCGCAGTTGCCATATTCAAGCTGTGGCATGCATGCACACTCCACTGCCTCCATCAAAAATCAAAAACAAAAACAACAATAAAAGGAAACGAAACAAAATGAAAAGTGTAAAAACAGTAACAAGCCAAAAAGAAAAAAAATAGAGGTATAGTTGAAGTTCCATTTATACAGAGCAAGATCTATGCTGCAAGCAATACAAATGACTCCAAACAGCTTTAGGAATCGAGGAGAATTTTCATGGGCAGGAAACTATAGAGCCCTAGGAAGGCACTGGGATAAGGGTCTTGAAAGGCTTCCAGCAGCTTTTCATACCTGTTCTCCCTCCCCTTTCATACCTGACCCATTTTATTATTTCTCAGCTGATTTGCTTTCTCTCATTGTCCAGTACATCTCCTGAAGTTAGACAGTCACCTGAAGTGGCTACACACTGTTTCTATGGGTAATTCAAAATACTCAAAAGAGAGACTCTGATTGGTCCACTTTAGGTAAGCTATTCTTGTCCAGTCAATTGTGGAAAAGAGAAGCATGATACTTTACAAAATACTTTTCAACACTGGACAGTGGGAGAGACACACAGAGCATCAAGGCCATTTCTCCTGAGTGGAAATCTGAATCCATGGGATCTGAGTCCTTAGACCAAGTGTCAGAGACATTCTCCATCTATTGTGCATGAGCTAGAGTGTTTTAGAGTTTTCATGAGACTATTGTACAGACAGTATTTTACCTAATATTTTACTTCCAGAATGTTCTAACTTTTTGTTAAGATGACAGATTCTTGCTGACAGCTTTGGCTATATTTATTATTTTAGTTTTTACTAAAGAACTCTTTTATATGGCAAGATTCATAAGTTAACTTGGTATAAATTATAAAATATGAAATGTGATTATAATTTGTATTCAGAATACTCCAAGCCTAGATTTTAATAATAAACCTCTTTCTTTGCTTCCTCCTCCTTCTCTTTTTACTCCTCCTCCTCCTTCCTCCTCTTTTTGCTCTTTGTGATTCTATGAGACATGCTATTTTATCCTCAACCTAAATTGTAAGAAAAGATACCCCTTCACTCTTTAAATTTATGCTACTCAGTCTTTATTTTGTGTATAAACCTGTTTTCAAAATACTCACTTGTTGCTGTGGGGATTTCAAACCTCTTTCACATCTATCACTGTTGGCTACAGACTCAGCTGAAACCTGTAGATTTTTCTGTCAATCACAACAAGCTAAGAAAGCTTTGTGTCCCCCCAGTAGTGACTAAAAGTGCTTAAGACATCTTCAGTCAGAGCTTGGGACTAGTAGAGCCCCAGAGGAAGAACAATTACCCAGCATGGCTTTGGGTTCCATTCCCAGCTCTCCAACAGTGAATGAATTCAATCCACCAGGTTGCATTAAAAAAAAAAAAAACTTCCATAGTTGGAATGTATACCCTCCTCATTTATTTCTGTTCATTTTAGAAGAAACTACTGAAAGCTTTACAAAAACAAACCACTTCATTAGAGTTGTGTAAACCACTTCTCAGGCAGTGAAGCCGGGGTCTGATGCTCAGTCTCTCTGCTGAGGTTGTGTTTTTAGGGGCTGTTACTTGAACATAATAAGGCTGTTCCAGAATCACTGCCAGCTAAGGAAAAAATTCGGGCCTGAGAATATTGGATTCCATGAAAATATGATTTTGTGTTGGAGAGCTGTTCTCCTTCTTAACATCATCATGTTACCACAGCTAAGAATGCTGGGCTGCAGCAGAGTTTTTAATCACAAGTCAAGGAAAATCATGGGGTGGGGAAACTGATCTCATCTGAACAGCAATCCACAATGCCTCAAATTTAAGTAGGTTTGGGTATCCGACTCAGGATTTTGTAAGACGATGCCGGTGTATGTCAGACAGGATCCCCCTGAGCTACGTGTCCATCAACACTAGTCAGTGGTAGCTGTGACCCACGGACGGACAGGTTTTTGTTACTGTTTTAGATAATAAATGACCCAATTCAAGGAAATAAAATCTCAGCCAGCTCTGAAGAAAGCATCACTCTCCACAGGAGAGACTATTCTATTCGGGACGGTCAAAACCTATGCAGAAGGTGCAGGAGAACAAGCTCACAGCTGTCTTTCAGGGGAGGGCACCCTGCTGATTACATTGACCAGTCAGGAAGCCAGCAAGTTGAGGAATCCCTCAGAAGTGACAAAGAAGGAAGTTCCATTTCCTATCACTATTTTGCTTCTGTTCTTATCTAGCTTTCAGGAATGTTGGCTGTATCCTTTCCTCCTAGCCTGGCCCTTTTGCTAAACCACAGAGCAATACTGACAGCTCTACATGACCTGGCTACACAGTGCATCTGTCTTGGAGCTTGTGAGGAGTGTATCCTCTTGGTTAGAAACCTCCAAAATGCCCCCACAAATGTTATTTTTCACTTTAAAAAAACATTGTAACAACAAACACTTTCACTTTAGTAATTGGCTGCTTCTGGGCTCAGTGCATGAAGGCAGGAGGCCAGCTCATTATTCTGGCCCTCCACTGACCCAAAACAGTTTTCTCCAATAAAAAGTTAGCCACAGATGCTGAATGTAAGAGTTACTATCAATAGTGATGGTGTTCTAGGCTTCATGAATAAGCAGCTTTTAGAACTGAGAAAATAGCTTCTCTTTTCCCTCAAACACAGCAATCCTTTTATATACCAAAAGTAAACAGGGCTTGAATTAGCACCTTGGAGTCTTTAGTGTTCCAGAAATATGCATGCATTAGCAGTCCCATCTAAGACTCCTTCTTTCCACCTTTTTTCAGGATCAGTCAGGTTTTATTATTTAAAAAACTAAAATACTCTTAGTGGGATATTCAGGAACTTTGTCATCTGTATTCTCAGCCTGTTGCTGTGGTGTAAGATGTTTCTTTTTGAAAAGTCTTCAGGCACAAATATAAGAGTACAGGTGCGAAACAAAGATTTCACTTAAGGAATCAAATTAATTCTGACTTCCACAAATGTAAGTGGAAACAAGTATATGCTAGGCTTAAGAGTAATTGAACATGGGTCAGTGAGATGGCTCAGCAGGTAGAAGTGCTGGCTGCTAAGTCTGATGACCTGAGTTCAATCCCCAGGGTCCACACAGTAGGAGAGAAATGACTACCTCAAGTTGTCCTCTGAGCCTCACTTGTGTGCATTACATAGCACATGTGTGAATAATCACACAAGCGCACACACGCTCTCTCACACGCACACACAAACTTTCTCTCTCTCACACACAAAACAAATATAATAAATGTTTTAAAGAGTGACGGAGCACAAAGGCTTGCCCTGATGGACTTGTTTTGAAAGACCCCACTAGTTTGCCCATCATAGCTATGCATTTTTGCTTACTCCTGCTGGGGATTTTCCACTACAGTTATAGATCAACCAAGGTTGTAATGTCCCCTGCCCAGCCCACACAATGGGCCCTGATGATAAACACCTGCGGTCTAGAGGCCCACCCAAGGCCAGTAGGAAGATAGAGGGGAACAGAAGATACAGGGAGTGCTGAATTGTCCTTCAGATG
>LOEQ01008283.1:30525-46064 GCA_001685075.1 Bramus lutescens
ATTAACCAATGAAAGTAACACATAGACAGATGACCCTCCTACATCAAATGTGGGCTGTTTGTTGGATATTCTCTGATGGTTAGTTGTTCATGTTACTCATTTTCAGAAGGTGTTTTTTATCTCCTGCAACTTTTGCTGAGTGGTTTGAGTCTTTAGGGTTTTCTGTGTAAGGTTTGGAACTCCACTTGCTCGTGTGACTAATTCCCGCCATGAAAACAACAAACAAATCAGAACAGAACCATTCTTATAATTGTGTATGTCTTAGGGTTACTATTGCTATGATAAAACACCACGGCTACAAGCAAGCTGGGGATGAAAGCGTTTCTTTCCACATTGTAGTCTATTGCTGAAGGAAGTCAGGAAGGATTGCTGACTCAAGCAGGGCCAGAACCTTGAGACAGGAGCTGATGCAGAGACCATAGAGGGGTGTTACCTACTTGATAGCTCACATGGCTTGTCAGCCTGCTTTCCTTTAGAACCCAGGACCACCAGCCCAGGGACACCTGCAATGAGCTGAGCCCTCCCACATCAATCACTAATTAAGAAAATGCTCCACAGGCTTACCTACAGCTTGGAGTCATTTTCTTATTTGAGGCTCTCTCCTCTCTGATGACTCTAGCTTGTGACAAATTGACATAAAACTAACTAGCTGGGACAGTGTGAAAAGTCAAAATGAATAAATAAAAGGAATATATATTGTAGCAAACTCAATAGCAGACACAATGGCACATTATCTGTAATCTTGGAACTCAGAAAGCTAAGGCAGGAGGACCGTGAATTCAAGGCAAACCTGGGATCTATAATAAGACCTTGCCTCAAAAAAAAAAACCAACCAACCAAATTAACAAACAAATAAACAAAGCAACAACTTCCAGGATGAGTATTAGCTGTGTAATTATCTGAAAGTCCTTTCACCATTCTTTTTCTTTTTTACTGGAAAAAAAAACTCCTATACAATATATTCTGATCATGGTTTCCTCTCCCCCAACTCCTCCCAGATCCTCCCCATCTCCCCACCCAACCAACTCCATGCCTTTTTTTCTCTCTCTCTCCAGAAAATAAACAGACAAATAAATGAACACCCCAGAATTAAAAAAGAAAGACACACACACACATACACACACACCACAGACAAAAAACCTACAAAAACACAAAATCAGAAACCATACTACATAAACAAAAGACCAATAAGACAAAAATTCCCTGTGAAAGCAATGAGACAAAAAGTCTACAAAATTGAATTTGTTTTGTATTGGACTTCTGCTGCCAGGCACGAAGCCCACCTTTGAGTGTGGTTAATGCACCCAGTGAGCCTGTCACCATTCCTAAGCCAGGTGTTCATTTCAGAATCTCTTTTATTACTCTGCCTCCTGTGCTTGCAAGGAGGAAAGCCCCTCCTGCATTCTGAGGTGTTTTCGTTTTTTCCAGACTGTACCTCTAAAATTACCACCAGATCTTTGCATGCTAAGGCTTGGCCTAATCAACAGGTTCAGGCAAGAGGGTATCATAGCTCAGACCACACCCGTGGAGCTCATGGGAAGAGGTCAGACTTGGGGTATATTTTCAAAGTAGACCCAACAGGTTTTGTTCATGGCTTAAGTAAGGGCTACAACACAAAGAGAGGAATCAAAGATATTCCACAATTTACAGTCCAAACAACTGGGGAAATGAATTGGTTTCAGTGCAGATAAGGAAGCCATAGGATGTCAGAGTTTGTGTAGAAGGGTAGAGGCTTTAGTCTCGTCCATGTGAAATTGGAGGTGCCATTTTTTGTATCTTAGTAGAGATGTCAAGCTGTCAAAGAAGTATCTAAGAATTGAGTTTAATACTGGAAACTTAAACTTTGAAGGAGTCACACTATGATGTTTTCAAACAAACACACACACCATCTTACACATATTTAAATAGTCTCATGAGATTGATTTTAGAAAGGACACAGAAAACACAGCCAGTATACCTGTAGTAGCATCAGGACATGGTCCTTAGTGTCTGTGGAAACCTGTGGGACGTTCTACATAAAGCACTAAATTAACTTCCTGAATCTAATCAGAATTTCTGCTGAAGTCTATAAGTGTTAGATCCAAGGAACTTAACAAATAAAGCTGAAGCAAAGCAAAGATCTGAACCAACAGGGGAAGGGTGAATCGGAGGGCTGCGAAGGAAACAAGAACAAAGGGAACAGAGAAACAAACACACTGAGCTGATGTTTAGATTGCTGAGTGACCACTGTCCAGCAGACCCAAGGAATAAAAACAAACCAATCAACAGTGGGCAGTAGAACCACTGTACAGCAGGGGTGCCTAGGAGCACATAGGAACTAACAGTGCTTGGTGTCTCCAGGAGGACAGAGGGTGTGGGCTGAGTTATAACCCTATCCCAATCAGCAACTGACTAGAGAGAGGAAAACAGCAATTACTGGCAGTAGGGACTGTGTGCTATGCGTGGAATATAAGACATCCCACAACCGTGGAAGGGGAAGAGCACCCCTTCCAGGAAGATGAATCTCCAGCCAGCATTCATGAATTGGCTAGCAAGTGAAAGCTGCATTCAAACTGCCATCAAGTTAATGACTGCCTGGAGACACAAATGAGGAGCCCCAGAACTCTAGATCACTCTGGAGCAGAGCAGAAAGCCAACAAGCCCAAATATAAGCTCAGAGTTTCAGTCATGCAGTGAATGTGATAGAGACTGAATTGGATGGAAATAAGCAGAGCATGACAGAGGGAGAGAAATTTCAATTGTTAGCATCCTTAGTGTGAGCAAAAGCCATTGTTTCTATGAAGCTAGAAAAAGCTTCTGGTTTTGCTAAAAAAAAAATATTCAGGCACAAAAAAATAATCAGAGCTGAAGAGTAAAGTTTAAGAAGCTGTCTCCCAAAAGTACAGCAAAATTATAAAGGCATAAGCAGGAAAGGAAAGGAATACGGCAACAAGATCAGAGAGCAAAGGAGCCAGTGTCAGTGCACCACAGAGACTGAGATGAGCAGGGACTCAGGAAACCCTGGAGAACTTTGGGAGGCGACACACATCTAGAGGAAGAAGGTCACTGGGAATATGAACTTGGGTATTGTGTCTCAATCAAACCCTTAGTCTGTCTTCCTTCTATTCACCATAAGTTAAGGCATGTCTGTCCTATGTTTCCTTCACCACAATGATCAGCCTTGACCATGGTCCAGAAGCAACAGAGCTAAAGACTATGGACGAAAGTCAAGCAAAAATCATTCTTCTCTTTACATTGTGGTGCTGGCATTTTGCCCCAGCAACAAAAGTCAAATACAATATGTTACAACATCATGACATTTTAGAACACAGGTACAAAGAAAATAGAATGATTCTATAACATTCAATGGAGACAGTGACATTACAGTCAAACCAAAAGAACAAAAAACAACTTCACAGCAATGGCATTGACATTGAAACAAGAAGATACCAAGTGTCGCCTGTATTTAAAATCCCAACACTTACCTGTTCTTTACCTGTTTCCCATCCCGGAGAGGTCAGTTTATTACTACTGTGTATTTCATGCCTCTATTCACCAATGAAACATCCTTGGGACTAGGGACCAACTAACTTAAATAAGAATTTAATAGTCTATTTTTTATCAATATAAAGATTGCTAAGTTTGGCATTTCAGCTTGTAATTACTTTACAGCAGGACACCACAAACCTTTGATTATTGTCTTAATTTTCAATATAATTAGATTCATATTTCTTAGTTGGTAAAAGGAAATAGATCCCTGGCAAAGAATTCTAATCATTATTTTAGTTTTCTGTTTTAGGTTTTTGAGACAGGGTTACTTATGGACCAGGCTGGCCTTGCACTCATGGTCCTCTTACTTCAGTCTCTGGAGCGCTAGGGCTATAGTTCAGTACTGCCAAACTCTGCAAAATGTTAGTCTTTCTGCTTCACATCTTCCAGCTTCAGAAAACAGCCACACTGGGAAGACAGGATAAAATCGTTTAGAATTGCATTTGTGAGTTCATGAAATAGCACTTAGTGCTAAGTGTTGGATTTAATACCCACATCCTATTAGGAAAGTACCTGGCAGATTCTAATCTTATTGGTAGCACAATGAGTCTTAGAGAGTAGCCCCAGGCCATGTACAGTTAAAAGAACGTAAAGCCAGGCTTCAAACTTAGACAACAGAGCCAGCATCAACTCAGACAAGCACTACATCGTCTATGGAACCATTTCCACCAAGAGTCTATGTCATTGGAATTTGATCTGTCCAATAGAATGCAATTCTAAATAATTTATCCTATCTTTCCTTTATATTTTTAGTCAAGAAAATATTATCTGTACAGACATACTTTACACAACAGAAAGACAATTTGAGGAGAAACTTGAAGGTATTTCAAATGCCAACACAAATGGAGCACATATAGGCTACCAAAATCTCTTCCTCTACTACGCAGCGTGGAGCAGAGTTACTTTCTCCTCACCCAAGTAGCAGTCAAACCATTCCCCATCCATAGTGTTCCTACGAGGTCACTGTTTCTTGTATGGATCCCAGTTCTACTCCTTGCTGTACAGATCCAGCATGCTGACCTCACATCTTAATGTCTGGGCACAAAAGCTCTCTGGTAAGACACCTGAACAAAACAGTGTAGCACCAGGCGTGTTGGAGGACAGCTGTAATTCCAGCACTGGAGAGTCTGTGGCAGGAAGTTCTCAAGTTCAAGACCAGTCTGGGCTGCATAACAAGATCTTTTCTCAACCCCAGCTGCTGTATGACTTTTCCCAGGGAAACATATTTACCACAGAGAAGACATGGATGTCCAATCAGAGAAACGATTCCATTAAGGTTCAGTGTGAGACAATGGATTAACTGGGGCTCTTTATAGGAGCTTGGTAGGCTAAACAGCAGCTGCATCCTCAGAAGGGCCATCCAACCTGGGTGAGGACTCATGAAAGCTGCACCTCTGGGGCTCAGTAAGACTTGCAGCACCCTCCACTGCAGGTCCAGACTTGAGGGGGATATTTATGACTCTCACAACTTTCTGCATTTTCTAAGCTTTGTAGTTTGATTGAGCTTCCTGAGTCATGAGCCCCCTTCTCCCTCTAGGAGAGAGGATTTCAACTGAAGGAAATAGCTACATAACATTCTCTCTCCCTCACCCCAAAATTATGGAGGAAAATCCCCAAAGCAAACTTACTCAAATGTGAGCAGATGGCTGGAGAGGAAGGGCACTAGTTCAATAAAGTGGCATCTACTTTCAACTTGTAAATGTACATCTCAGGTCACATAAACATATACTTAGTCTACCTTCTGTTACTATAATAAAACATCACAGACAGAGTAACTTATAAAGAATAATTATGAAGGCTGGAAAATTCCATATTGGGAAACAGAATTTGATGAAGCCGGTCTTACTGGTGAGGACTGTCAGCAGAGCCCCAAGGCAAAGAGGACATCACATGCTAAGACAAAGACTCTTAACTCAGGTCACTCCTCTACTCATAAAGCCACAGTGCCATTGGATTTGGTCCCCACCCGTATGGCCTCATTTAACCTTAATTACCTCCTGCCTCTAAATACCATGGATTAAATTTCTACCCTTTTAATGCCTCACCATAAGGATTACTTTTCAACATGAGTTTTGGAACAGACATTCAATCCATAGTACATGGCATGCTCCTTTGTCAGCTGTGGAAAAACAGACGCCAGGGAAGAGCAGGGTCCACAAGCCTCTCTACAACAGCCAAACAGAAGTGACATTTCCATTTCTGTCCCAGCCTGCAACAGCACAATGTATCATGAAGGCCCTAGTTCGGGTACAGTGTCATCTGAAATGAATTAGCCAGGCTCAGAGTCTGACTGTGGTGGAGCTTTGGCTGAAACAGCAGCTAGGCCCAGGCCAGATGAATAGCCACTTTGCAAGCAGAGGTGGTCATTAATGTGCTGTGTCCTCAACAGAAAAAGAGTTAAATCAGCTCTGGACACTCGGGATCCTGCTGAAAAATCCTGTGTTGTGTGTATACCACAGGTACTTTGGATCTCACCCAGCTGTAATTAAAACCCCCTTTTTTTCCAGACCCTGCTCATCCAAACAATGTGGAGTCACACTACAAGAAAATGTGTTATCACTCAAATGAGTCCATATTTTTCATACAACTGAAATGCAGCATAAAGCTGTGAACTGTTAAATATGAAAGTAAAATTGGATGCAGGCACTGGTTGGTTCCCAAGCTACCGAAGTCTCACCTTTCAAGAAATGTGAGCCACAGGTCACAGTTGTATACTCAGGGCACAGCCTCAAGATCAAAGCCTTCTGCACTGAAGGAAATGTTCGCAGTCCTCCCTGCCACAAGCCACCCATTGTGCCCTCCCATGTCCTTGTTCAGGCCAAGCTGTAAAACGTTATGTGTTTGAATGATGTTTAAAAGTGCTCTGTGCAATTAAGTTTTAAAGCAAAGAGGCTGCTTTTCTTTCGGTGTATATATGAAACTCCCCATAAATGTAAAGTCCTTGGGTGTGTTTGGGGGAGGGGATGATTAAAAAGAGCAAAGCTTTTGAAAGGAACAAACACTTCAAAAAGTGAAACCCGAGGTGTTTTTCCCCCCTCATAATATTAAAAATGCCTTTATAGTTGGAAAAAGTCGATAGATCAAAAATACATATAGCAAAAAGAGCTATACGGACTCCATGTTCACTCATGCCCAATTTGCATCTGCTCTCCAAGGGAAACTCTTGCTTTTTAAGTATAATTATCACAAAAGATTGAAAACTGCCTTCTCCTGGTGCTCTGTACTCGTGATGTGAGAACAGGCACTGCTCTTTGTTAACGGTTGGCTCATCATATCCAGGGCAAAGTTGCTGGCTTGTGGCTATTTATCCTAGCTTTAAAGCATTCTTCCAAATGGGTTTGTTTGTGAAGCTCTTAGAAAAATGAAAACATAGCCCAGAGACCAATTCCAAACCAAAGCATGTATATGTGTCCACATTGTTCATATGGAAGCTTGGGGGAAGAACAGGTCCTTGCTCAGTCTGTAAAACAGTCTGGGCCCAGCCAGCATGTCTCACACAGCAAGACATGTTACCACTGACAATAAAGTACAATTAGGTTCCAGGAAAACAGTGGATTCAGACTGAACAGGTCCTTCGAGCACCTCTTAGATATCAATCAGGGCACTGCCTAGTGGCCTAGTGGTTAGGATGTGGCCCTCTCTCAAATACCAGGATGTTCATATCCTTAGTACAGAGAAAATTCTGAACTTGCCACTCTATGCTCTTGTTTGAGAATGTTCCTAGCTTAGTAAAATGAACAGTGCAGGCTACTTTCATTGGTGAAGTCACAGTGTTCCTGGCACATAGCAACTTGGTAACTAATAAAACCATTCACATTATGCAAACATTAGGTCACCTATAGATCTGGTGCCAGAGAGACATGCAAGGTAAATTTAAGGAAACACACCACACCACATGCACCATGTTTTTCCTCGTTAACTCTGTTTTTTTTTTTTAGAATATGTGTGTGTGTGTGTGTGTGTGTGTGTGTGTGTGTGTGTGTGTGTGCTTAGAAGCCAAAGGATAATAACTGGTGTTGTCTTTAGGCACTGTCCATTTTGTTTTTGAGACAGAGCCTCTCACTGGGCTGGAATTTGCCAAATAGGAGTAAGTCAGGCTGATTGACTACTGAGCCTCAGGGATCCCACTGTCCCTACCTCCCCAGTGCTGGGAGTATATGTCAAACTCTTCAAAACACAAAGCATAAATAAACAAAAGACCCAGGTTCAGGTGACTGAGCTCAGATCCATATGCAAGGCAAGCACTTCACTGCTCGAGCAGTTGGCCAACTTTTAGCAAAAATATCAGTACGCATTCTTCCTGGATATAGAGCTAAGTGGCATGTTTTATGTAAGAACTTAGGCAAACTGATTTGACCAAGGAGAAGCAGTCACCCTGTGCATTGTTGGCTATAAAAAAATTTTTACTCAGTGTCCCATGAAGGGTACTAGCCTGGATGAGACATCTAACATAAAGTTTGTGAATGGGCAGATTCTCACCTTCCAAAACTTTTAAAGGAGCCTCACTCACAATTCATTGGTTTCTTTAGTGTGGAATTGTGTAACTGGTGTTCAGGGTTTGGAAATAAACACAGTTGATTCTTGAGAGCCCAAAGGGGACTACAGACAACAATGTGGGCTGAGGGAGGAGAAGCTAAATGTGTGTTTGATTCTGACAGGCATCAGATCAAGGGTTTCCTTTCCAAGGGAGCCTGGCAAGGAAGCAACAACCGCAGATGCCCAGAAAAGCCTGGATCATGGGATTCGATAGCAGGATCCTGCAACAAGTGCTGAGAAGAGCCAGACTAACCTAAGGGCCAAAATTCCTTCTTTCTCTTTCCTTCCTTATTGACCAGGCTAGCCTCCAGCAAATCAAGCAATCCTGGAAGCGGGTGAAGTAATCACCAAATGAATACCATTTACAGAACTCTAGCTCTGGGCTAGGCATTGGGTGTGCTGAGCAAATGTGTTATCTTCAGAGTGCCTGGTGGTCCAGTCCTGACCGGAAGTACAGTCTGCAAAGAAGCCAGATAACTAAGAAACAAATGAAAGCCCCTTTCCTCCCTTCCTCCCTCCTTCCTTCTCCTTCTTCCTTCCTTTCTTCCTCTTTCTTCTTTCCACCTTCCCTCCCTTCTTCATCATTCTTCCTTCTTCCTTTCTTTCTTCCCGCTCCCTCCTTCCTTTTCTAGGTCCTGGGACTCAAGCTCAGAACATCAGGCCTGGTGGTAAATGCCTTTACCCCCTGAGTCATATAATCAACCCAAAGCACGTTTGAATGAAGATGGAAAGAACCATTAGGAAGAAAGAGGTCACAGACATGGAGCATCTGATAGCAAAATATCCTAAAGAGAAGGAACTGAACAAAGAATAGAAGTGTAACAAAGGCCTTGGAACATGGGACAGACCTGTGCCGTGACTGGAGTGGAGGCGGCAGCGCTGTGATGAGGCACCGCTCGGGCTGTAGTTTTAAGAGCTGCTCCTATGTCGTGGCTTCTGTGGAGTGTCAGACACCTAGGTCATATGTTGAGACTATGGCTGCTAGGTGGCACGGGAGATTGAAGAATGAAGACATGAAATAGACTCTGAGAAGCATGAGAAAGGGAACCAAGTAGAGAAAAAGACAGGTTTAGCTTGCTAGGCAGTGGAAGAATCCCACCGTGGTTGGATTTACAGAGGATTTGTTTGTCTCATTGTTTATATACTACCTCCTGCCAGGCTTGGACACGATTGATCATTCTGGAGTCAAAGCTGGTTCTGTGAAAAACTGTGGCTTTCCTGAGTGGAATTTTAAGAAGCTAATAAAAGAATGACTGCAGAGCCTGCCTGTGGAGACTAAGTCAAAGAGCATGGACTCTTGAAACCCAGAGGCCAGTATTCATGATGAAAACAAGCAACAGTTTTGGAACTGCCGAGTCATAATGGAAGACTCTGCAGCCAGAGAGTTTGGGGCAGGTAGTTGTGTTGAAAAATGAGAGTGAGACTGTGATCCANNNAACGGGGGGGGGGCTAAAGAGATGTGAATGTCAAGGAGCAGAGAAGCCGGATGACCTTCAATACTCCAGTCTGACCCAGATGTCCTTATATACAATCTGTACATTTTTTTTACATATTTTTAACTCTCATAAGACATAAATCCACCTGGGTTAGTGCTTGTGGATGATGTGAGAGTACCACTTTCATTTTCTTTTTGGGTAACCAGTGTTTCTTGCACCATGTGATTGTATATTTCTTCCCTAAATGGCCATTAAATTAGTCCCCTCTTTGTTGCTCTTCCCTTTTTTCACTCCTTATCTGCTCTGAAGTAAGCCAGACCCTTGAGCACCCTCTCCCTGTAGTCCATAGTCTGAACACAGCCATGAAAGTAAACTTTGTAAAATACAGACATGGCCATGTCACTCCCATGATTAAAATAATTAAATAATTTCTTTTGTGAGAATACAATCCAGAATCATAAGTGTGGCATAGGAAGCCCATCTCATAATGCTTCTCTTTTTAATAGTCTTTGCTGATAGAGTCATTTTCATTTCCTGGCATTATCCACATTTGTATTCCAGTACTTCTGTGTAGAAAATCAAGAATCCAATTAACTTTTAAAACATCTTACTGAGTTATATCTGCTAGCTTTAAGAAGTTCTAGTGGGTTTATTTGGCATTTACTTGGCATCTGATCCCTATATGCACTAAGTTGACATCATAAATTTCCTTATGTGTTTACAATCTAGCAGACAGAAAACAGGGACCCAATAGCTATGTAAAGGCTAAGCTCCCAAGTGTTGTAGACACTTGAGTCAACTGCCACAGCCCCATGTGGCATAAATGCTCTTTGCTTGATGGAAATCAGTTGTGGCTTTGTGGGACAGTTGTGTGGATACAAAAGAAAATAAACTTCTTTAAAAGTGAATAAAAGTTACAAAGTCATAGAAGAAGGTGAGAGGGCACTTTAAGTAGAGGAGCGGCATCAGTTAAGGCAAGGTAAGTGGGGACTGGAACCTTGCTGTCTATGCCGAAGCAGGAGAAAGACTAATGGCTGGAAAGCCAGCTGGGGTAGAGTACACAACCTTCTTGGCATTGGGGGCAGTCTATTGAGGGACTGAAGGATTAGGAAATCACTCTCTTAGGTGAACCAAACTTTAAACTCAGGGATATTGAGTATAAGATGATGTGCCAGGTATTTAGAGATAATAGGCTGCTGGTTTGTGGAAAGGCTAAAAGCTTGCCAGAGAGACACCACAAGGAGACCTATTGCATTAAAGCAGTAAGAACATGCGAGGAATTGCTGCCCTATGTAAGCCTGTGCATTCACCCGAATGGGGTTTCTCATACATGTGTTGCTTTTGTGTATGTCTCTACGAGTGTGCATGTGTGTGGGGTGAGTGTGCATGTCTCTGTGTGGCTGCTGAGGGCAGAGAAGTATGTCTGCCATTCTGTTTCATTACTCTCAGCCTATTCCTTTGAAACAGGGTCTCCCACTGAACCTGGAACACACCATTTCAATGACGCTATCTGACTTGCAAGCTCCCACCTACCTCTGCTGCCCACTGCTGAGATTACAGGCACAAGAGGCCATACCTAACTTTTACATAGGTTCTGGGGATCCACATTTGTGTCCTCATGGTTACACAGTAAGAATTCTTACCCACAGAGCTGTCTACCTAGCCCCTCTGTTGCTTCTTTAAAATACATGCTGTTTTAACTTATTTCTATAGCCTAGCTATGTCTTTGGATTAATGGTTTTTATTCTTTTCTCTCCTCCCACTTGGTGTGTGACAGCTTCTATTGGATATGGTCGGCTCCCCAGACCAGGATCTCCAGGAAGCTGCTGCCGGCTGTATATCTAATATCCGCAGATTGGCTCTGGCTACAGAAAAGGCGAGATATACTTGAAACATGAACCCACACAAACTACCAAATACCACTCCCTCTGCCAGGAAGACAGAATCAAGAAGCATTTATCAGCCAGTCCTTCAAACAGTCTAAACAAAAACCACATAGACTAAGACATAAATACTTTTCCTTTAAAATCACAAGAATCTTTTTCTTCTATTTAATGAAAAGTAAATATGTAATGAAATATAAAACCAATATATTTGTGATAATTTTCCAAGAATTTGAGGGTAAATGTATACATTATTTAAATAGTTCAACTCCACTTTTGCATCTGCAGTGATTTTAATAAAAACTATAGCTTTTCTCCAGTGTGTGGTTCCAGACGCACCTGTGAATGCCTTCAGAATGCCTCTTCTGTTAAGCCTATCAGGCTGTCCTGTGCTCACGGCTCGGTCTGCTTGATCACTTGCAAACCACAGGAGGGTTCTGAGGAGATGTGCTGATTTCACAAATGATTATTAAATAGAATTCAGCATTAAGCAGTTGCTCTTAGCAAGAGCATTCTGAAGTCATCCCAAACTTCTCTTGTACCATCAAACACCCAAGACAATAATGTACAACTGTCACCACATGGCTACATGCAAATCGCAAGGACAAGGGGTCCTTTCAGTTTGGGATACACCAAGTGTAAACAATGATATGTTTCATCTCCCTCAGAGAGAGTCACCAATGCTTTTACTGAAATTAATTTATGCTGATGTAAGGACAATATTACTGCACATCCAATCACTCTGAATTTCTGAACGGATTTCTAGCACACGAAGTGCTTTTTAAAAAGTGGTTACAAAGGATTAGTTGCTCTCTATCAAGCTAAGAAACATTAGAACACATTTTTAAAAATCACATATGTAACCTCTGTGTTCTGAAATGTTTGGGAACTAACTGTCCCAACCATCTAACGCTTGCCAGAAAAACAGTGTCAGCTTGGAGAGCCAAGGATCTCCCTCAGAGAATGCTTTCGCGAGTGGTCAAGGTCGTTTTATTGAAGAAATATTAGACACTGTATATGTCATCCTTTGGAAAAAAGCATAAACTTAACTGAATTCAATGTAAATAATTTGTACAAAATTAAGAAAGTCTGTGCGAGATGAGTATTAGCCTAATGGCAGAGGTTCCAGCAAAAAGGTCAGTGCTTCTGGGATTTCTAAAGTCTCATAAAAACACCCATTTTCTTTTTTGCTTTTGAAGGAGAATATAAATGAGAATACTGCAAAGAAGGAAGCAGCATCAATTCTAAGGATTAACTTTAAAGAGTAAAATGTGCCTGTCAACTTCCAGTTAGATATTTCTAAAGGTTTCACAGTAACTACTTTTGTTTGGTAGCATTAAAAATCACCTAGGGGCAATGAGTTGTGATAACTACAGGAAATGAATGATTGTTAGGTTGTTACTACAGTGACCTCAAAAGCTCACCATCAGCTTCGGGTCTTAAATATTCTTGTGTTGCTGGAATCGAAAAAAACAATGGTGAAGGGAGGGGACGAGTGAATACTGACAGGAGGATTGCGTTTTATAATGCTCATAGCACTTGTTTTTATGGTTAACAAATGCATAAAGTAAAAGCAATAGAGCCATTTTAAAGAAGCCATGCACTTAGAAATGGATAAAAGCCATATTCAGATTTTCTTACATATATTCTAAGTAAACAAATCACCAGCAATGTAGTACCTTTCAGAATATGATGTTGATCTCAAAGGCCAATGTTGGACTTACGTTGTGAAATGGGGATATAGAAAATGCTGGTCTTACTATAAAAATGTCAAAGCCTGCAAAGCACCCTCAGTTTTCAGATGATGTGGATGAGGCTGACCAGTCACTCCCCTAGTCAGCAAGTATATGCAGTGAAAATACTTATAGGTTTGATTTTTCCCTCCTATGTACGAGGGTTTTTGTGATATTTATTTTGTGTTAGTGAAGGTTTTAATTCTTTATGTTTTCTATGATGAGTTTCTTTTTTGGGCTGTACAGAAAACACAATACGCCCTCTGGCTTCTTCAGTTTGGAAGCGGTTTAAGGTGGAAGGAATTTTAATTGGATTTCCTTTGGGAAACCCTAGCCATGATCTTCCACCTTTCCCAGTCATAATTTACTGTTATTGGAATGACTTGCACTAAAAATAATTTGTTTCTTTTTAAACATTTTCCATGTTCTAAAAAATGATTTGACAGTTCTCTTAGGGCACGGTATCTTGAGTTCTGCTTCCTCGTAGACTGGTGTTACTGATGTATCTCTAAAGCATTCATACATACAGAACTGAGAGATTATGATTTAAAAATACATGGAGAATGCATTCCCACATAAGAAGGGTCTTGGTTGTTTAGAGGAGTGAAGAAGTCCTTTTTTCCCCTTTACTTGATATATTAGGTCAATAAGATAAAATTTCCCAGTCCAAATAGTTTAAAGTGTTTACTCTAATTTTATTCCATGAAAATTTGGGATTGGAATAACCTATGCTCATTACTGCAATTCATATTAAGAAAAATCATGTGTTAAACACTTCACTACTTCAAATTCAATAAACAGTCCAAGTGTACTGAAGAGTAAAAATAGAACTCTCTTTCTAAATGAGAATAAACTAGATAGTGTTGGTTCTACTCTGCTGCTAGTATATTCAGGTATAGTGTTAGATATTTAAACTATATTACATAGTTTATTTCTTTCATGGTGGGGTATGTACCATGATGGAGATATGGAGGTTGGAGGCACCTGTGGAGTGTCTTGGGAAATGAACTTTAGCCATCAGGCCAAGCAGCATACACCTTTACCTCTTGAGTCAGTATTTCAGTATTGGGTTCTTTTGATCTTGATTAACATGCAGGAGAGCCAATAAAATAGATTCCTTATATCTCAGTGGAAGTGTCTATCAAAATAAGAACATCCATTCTGCAGTAGTGATTTTGCAAGGCATTCCAAGACTTTATAATTCTGTGTGCTTTGCTCTGCCACATGGTGCCACCATCATGTTCTGCCTTCTTATAGGCCTAAAGCACTGGGACTGACTGATCATGGCCTACAACTAACAAGGTAAACCTTTTCTCTTTAAAATTTAATTTTTCCAAGATACAAGTTGTAGTGCTGGAACATTGACTAGCAAGCTAGGTATACAATAAAAAGCTAGTTATATGATAACAAGCTAGGTACATGGTAACAGAAACGCTGAGAAGCTTTGGTTCCTTCTTGTGCAGTCCAACCACACACTGAAAGTGTGTCTACTAGTAATAATCCCATAGGAAGGTTTTCAAAATATATTGTTAAATTTCAAAGCAGGATCTGAAGCAGTATATATACACTGTGAGGGGTTTTGTTTGTTTGTTTGTTTGATTGATTGATTGATTTTAAGTCATGAGCCTAAGATAATGCTCAGTGGGTAAATGTGCTTGCTACCAAGCCTGATGACCTAAGTTTACTACTAGGAACCCACATGGTGGAAGAAGAGAACTGAGTCACACAAGTTGTCCTTTGACCTCCACATATTCACCCCATCTCCTCCCCTTACCATTTCCCAGATCTATCCCCAACATTGTGCACTCTTATTTTAGTCTATGACCCAATAAGTCCAATTTGTGCTGTTCATATATACCTCTGGGTATGGAGACATTCCCTGGAGCTATCTCCAAAACACTCATTTGGAAGAGTTTTAAATCACAAACCTGGCTTAGTGCAACTAAGACATCCCAAAGTCATCAGTCTGTTAATTTTACCATTTATTTGTCTTATAGTTAAACTTATGTATTTACATTCATCTGTAATAAAATGCTGCAGGTCCCCGAGTGGCAGCAGTGGGCAGTGGGCCATGAGACTGTGCCACAGGTCCCCAAGGCAGCAGGATCCCAAGACCACGGTGGGCCACGAAGGCAGCCGGGTCCCAGGCTTTGGGTCCTAGGCACAGAGCCGCATGGTGGGTAAGAGACTGAGATGGGTAGGCACGCGATGAAACTACATTGCAGGTCTCCAAAGGCAGCTGGTCCTGGGCAGGGAGCCAGGTGGGTGAGAGACAGAGACAAGGATAGGCACTGCATGCAGAGTGAGGTTGGATATTTATTTAGTGGGTTATGGAGGGGAAGGGAAAGAGGAAAGGGAAGAAGAAGGAAGAGCAGAAGAGAGAGAAACAGAGAGAGAGAGAGAGAGAGAGAGAGAGAGAGAGA
>LOEQ01008283.1:82336-104512 GCA_001685075.1 Bramus lutescens
CAGTTTTTTTATTAACCAATGAAAGTAACACATAGACAGATGACCCTCCTACATCAGTCTGTTTTCTCCACTCGGATGTGCTGTAAGGTTCCACAACAGAGAACATGGCCACATAATTCTAAAGTAGGGAGGAGGGGTGAGAAATGAGAAAGGATATTTAGTTTACCTCGCTGGATTTCAATTGAGGCAATTAATATATTTTACAGTATGTGTGTGTGTGTGTGTGTGTGTGTGTGTGTGATGTGCCTATGTGTGGGGTGGTGTATGTGGGGGTGTGTGGAGGCTTGAAGATGTTGGGAACCTTTCTGGATTGTTCTTCTTATTATTCAATGAGACAGGATCTCTCAGTCAAACCCCAAGGTTGATGATCTGGTTAGTCTTGTTAGCCAGTTTTGGGGATGCCCTGTGTCTACCTTTTGAGACTGGATGGCACTTATGAGATTTTAGGGCCCTTCACTCTATTCCTCATGCTTGCAAGGACTTTAACCTCTGAGCTTTCTTCCAAGCATAATAAAGGCATATTTATACAAACTTCTCTCATGCTGTCATGTTTATGCCAAATCAGAGCTCAGGAGTCTAAGCTCAGATTCTAAGGTAGGAACTTCAGAATACAACTTTATCATCATCTCTCAGTGACAGTGCCAAACTCTAAGTTGCATTTGGAAAGTGAATACCTGAAGACCATCATTCACTTCATACCCTTTGGGGACTTTTGGCCTCTGTCTGGGATACAAGTGTCATAGGCATATTAAGTCCATTTTTGCCCTTTTCCCAGTGACTCACCTTGACTAATGTAGGCAAAGGCTACTGTGGATGACTTTCCAGTGATAAATGTTTGATGATAAGGCAATCCTCCTAATGACCCAAGACTCAATCACATTAACCACGTTAGCATTATTTCTGGAGAAACACAAGCATTCTAAGATATTAATCACTCATGGACTCCACAGCAGGTCAATATCCAAGCTGAAAACATTGATTTGACAGTTATTCAGGGTTTTAATGGCATGATTATTTTAAAGTGTATTCAAAATTTTTCCATTTCCTGCCCTCCCCCTCTTTCTTTATGGATTTGAGTACGTTGGCCCATGGTGTGCATCTGCGGTCCGTTGTGAGCATCTGTGGTCCACAGCGAGAATCTGTGGTCCATGGTGAGCATCTGTGGTTCACAGTGAGCATCTATGATCCACTGTGAGTATCTGTGGTCCACTATGAGCATCTGGGTCCACTGTGAGCATCTGCGGTTCACGGTGAGCATCTGTGGTCCACTGCGAGCATCTGTGGTCCACTGCGAGCATCTGTGGTCCACTCTGAGTATCCATGACCCACTGTGAGCATCATATGCTTCTCCTGCCTTCAGGAAGGATAACGGATGAACTCTATTTCTGAAATTATTTTTAATCTGAGGGTTTTCCGTTATTTCCCACACTACCCTCACCTGAGCTCTTAATAATGTATGTGTGATGGAAAGAAGACATTTTAATATGTAAGTGTTCACAGCCTACTTTATGCCTACTGTGTGGATTCCACCCCTTTCCTGACATTTTAGGAATTCTTTCTTGGCCAGTCTCATTCTTGGTATTTTCACTACATAAAGATTGGAGACATGAGACAGTAGGTTAGAGGGGTGTGAAGAAGAGGAAGAGTTTTAGCTTTGGAGTCAGCTCTGAGACGTCTCCTGTGGAGAATGCAGGTAATGAGTAAAGTAAATATGAAACTATAAAAAGAAGCTTGATTTCAAACTGATGCATTAAGAAAGAGATGTGGTGGGGCAGGAAGAAGATGGAAAAGCCTTTCAAGGCTGTTGTTGGAGAAATCTGAGGTTTTGGGGAGACTCAGTAAGAAACAGAGTTTGAAAGAAGTACAGAAGAATAGGGTTGCTGTGTGTTATATTGAAGGAATCTCACACATTCCTTGAGAAATGCCCTTACAATACAAATGTTCTTTGTTAGTTTCTTCATATTAGTAATGGTATAACTGGTTCATGCAATCTGCTTTCCCACAAAGAAAAAAAGTGCTCATGCACGCTCACACAGGCATGCACAGTTGCACTTATTTTGGAGTTATTCTAGTTTGGTGTCTGCCACTGTGATGAAACATTCTGATCGAGCAACTTAGGAGAAGAAAGGGTTCTCTTAGACTTACATGTTATGGACTGTCAATGAGAAAAGTCAGGGTAGGAGCTCAAGCAGAAACTGTGGAGAAAAACTGCTTGCTGCCTCACTCACAGGGTCATGCTCAATTAGCTTTCTTTTCTTTCTATTTGGTTTGGTTTGGTTTTTTTTTTTTTTGTGACAGTATCTCTCTATGTAGCCCTGGCTGTCCTGGAACTCACTCTGTAGACTAGGCTGACCTTGAACTCACAGTTTCCCAAGTCTTGGGATTAAAGATGTGAACTACCACACCCAGCTTAGTTAACTTTCTTATACAAATGGTTTCACCCACAGTGGGTTGGACCCTCTTAGTTTAGTTAACAGTTGAGAGAATCTCCTGAAGGTGTGTCCACAGACAAATATGATCTTGGCAGTCCTTCAATGTAGAGTCCCTTCTCAAGTGATTCTAGGCTGTACCAAGGTGCCAGTAAACTAACTAGGACAAGTGTCTTCACTGCATTTAGTTTAAGACTTTAAAGTGAACTTGTATTTCAAGAATACAAAGTTATTAATACACATAACAATGATATCTTTGCTTTTAGACAGATTTCAAAATGTACTGTAGAAAATTTGCACAAGTTTACTTTGGGCACACATGGTCAGTAGTGTTGATAGTCGCTAGCTGATCCTCCTGTCATTTAACCACAGAATTAGAGACTAGGCTTCCCATCCTCCCTTGCAGCTCTGAGCTAAGTTTGCATTGGTGGGAAGGGAGTGCAAATTCTGTACAAATGCCTGCAAGGACATTTCATAGGCAGGTGTGCTGGCACTTTTCTACAACCCTGGCACTCAGTAAGCAGAGTCAAGAAGATCATGAGTTCAAGGCCAGTAATAGAAAATTCCAACCTTTTGGATGAAAATGTCGTAGGAGAAACCCTACGAGATGGAGCCAAATCTCTACACATGCTGTTGCCCACAGGTTGAATCCGAGTTTTGTCACTATCACAAGTGTTCAAGATACTCACCTTGTAAAGAGAAAAGATTGGTGTGAGTTCAGTTTTAGTAGTTTTCATCAAAAATTGGACCTGTGGTGAGGTAGTGGAGCAGAACTGCTCATCTCTTAGCCAGGGAGTCAAAGAGAGAAAGAGGCAGGCCCAGCCGCTTCTTCAGGACATCCCTCCCATGACCTACTGATCTCCCACTAAGATCCACCTCTCACAGTTCCACAGCTTCCCAATGGTGCTACCTTGGGAGTATAGCCTTTGGCATGCAGGCTTTGGGGGACATGTATGGTTCCAGCTATAACACCTTCCTAAACTGGGTAGTTAGCCACTTCCCACCAGCCTGTGTGTGAGAGAAGGAAATAGATATCAGAAGTCTGAAGGCCACACACCAGTTCCATGGTTTGTCAAAGACATAATCTGGGCCATCGGTTCTGTTCATGTGAATCACAGGACCAACGCTAACAGTTGTGCTGGGTTCTTGTGCATGGCACACCTTCACCATGGCTCTGGCACACCCTCACCATGGTTTAGTGGCACACCCGACATTCTGGAGCTTGTACCATAAATGAGACAAGGTTGTTGGTGTAGTTCTGTGCTGCTGCAGTATGTTTGAAATTCAGTACAGTTTGCTGACTTAGACTTTCCCCTCTCTCCACTCAAATTTCAAAAGATGTCGCACACCTTTTCATGTCCTGTAATAAACCCCTTTCCATAAAACCACTAGAGTGGACTCTTTTTAGCCCTGACTGTTCTACATCACAGACATGTCTCAATTACAGCTCTTCACAAAATAAAGAAGATACTAGTGTGTGGGAACACCAGGTGTATATCCTCTTTCTTGCTATTTTTGTGGAAGATGATGGGATTTAGAAATGAATTGTACTTTTCTAAAGAGAAGAGAGAAAGGAAATAGCTCAAGAATTGTCGAAGAGCTAAAAATGGATCAACATCCTCCTTTCTTTTGCACAAAGAGTCAGCAAATATTTCCTATAAAAGACCAACCAGAAAATATTTTAGGCTGCAAGAGCCACGTAATCTCTTTTTCTATAATTCAACTGTGGTTTTTTGGAATGCAATTGCACCCATAGATATTACCCACACAGATGCATATAGATATGTCCTAAGAAAATTTTGTTCACAAGAATAGGTAGTAGGTAAATTTAGCATGTAGGTCACAGACAGTTAAGCTTCCAGAGGAATGATACCCTGGATTTTCAGACTGAGAGCCACCTGAAACCAGCACTACAATCCCCATCCTGTCATGCGCCTGGGTGTGTGTAATCTTGTGATTAAAGTTGGCCTAGGAGATAAAAACAGAGAAGATCTAGCCGGCTCCCAGAAGGACCACTAAAGAGCCAGTGGGATAACGACACCCTTAGTCTTCTCTCGCCTCCATTTCTGCTGTCTGAAACTCTGGTTACAATTTTATTTTATATTTTCCATCTTCATTTAGGTGCATGTGTGTTTCCATGTGTGGATACATGTGTGGGTGCACTTACACACACAAGCCGAAGGCTGATGTCAGTTATCCACCTGAATCACTCACTCTTCTACCTGATTCAATAAGCAGGGTCTCTCAATCAAACCCAGAGCTTGCCAATAAAGCAAGTTTCACTAGAGAGCTTGAGTTGGGGACCTCCCACAAATGCCTTCTGAGATTGGAATTCAAGATAGGCATGTGTACTCGAAGTTATATGCCTGCCACATGTGTGTAAAGATCTGAGCTCAAATCCCAAGAACCCAGGTAAATCTGTAATCCCTACAGTATTCTGACCACAAGATGGGAGATAAAGACTGGTGAACCCATAGACGCTCACAGGTCAGCTAACCTGGCACACACAATAACAAAACAAGAAACCCTAGCTCATACAAGATGTAAGATGAGGATTGGCACCCAACGTGGTCCTTTAAACATGCATATGCGATGGCACGCACATGTCCCTAGTTGTACACAAGCAAACACACATCCACAAACACCATACGCGCACACAAGTTTTTTTTTTAATTTTTTACAATAAAATAGAGAAAAGCAATTTCATGAAAGAGAACTAAAAGAAGTCTAAATTTAGTATACATTTTAGATTAAAACTTCATAATTGAAACGCTCAGTAACTGTTCAGTCAACTGACAGTACACATAGAGTTCAAACACAGATCCCAATTCTGAACTAGAGAAATAATTTTCTTAGCTGTTTTTACAGGTATTTCTCTGATTTATGTGTGTGTGTGTGTGTGTGTGTGTGTGTGTGTGTATCAGAGAACAATTTTTTCTCTCTCCTTCACAATACCCAACCCCATCTGCAAGGAGAAGGCCTTATGGGGCATTGTTTTTCCTTGTTAAGAGGCCTTGGCTAACCTAGGCTACTGCTAAGTTACTACAGCTTTGCTATTCAAAGTGTGGTCTCCGACTGGTCCTGCGGAGCAATAATTGCAGGATCCTCATTACTCAGAGCAACAGTAGGATTTCTGAGAGGAGTTTCTGTGAGAGTTCAATGGTGATGGTGTGCCAGAGGCCTTGAACCAGACCAATGATATTGCAATGGGTGGGGCCGATTGGACAAAGGGTATACTTTGTGACATACCACAGCACCCAATGCCACTAGGATGAATGAAGAGGTGTTGGAAAGACAGAGGACCGAGGTGATATTTTCTGTTTGTTTGCTTTGTTTTTACTTGACTTTGGGGGGTTTCTCTTGGGGGGATGCTGCAGGGATAAGGGGGAATATTGAAGGAAGTGGGAGGTAAGGGAGGCCTAGGGTGCAAAATTCCCAAAGAATCAATAAAGAATTATGCTATTAAGAAAAAAAATTAGATGGTACCTGAATCATCCTAAGAACTTTCTGGGGCTACAGACTCTCCAATGAACATCATAAACAATGGGATGGGAGTAGGGCTTCTGGTCTACCACAATGACATGAAGAAACAACATCCCCAACATACACACACACACACACACACACACAATTCTTTCTGAAAATACTGAGCTCCTAAATAAAATTCTTCTGTATTTCTAAACTAGCAACCAAACCTAACCCAGAGGAAAATGAAAATGAAAGATATCTCTGAGTATGACCTTTTCCTTTTATAGGCCCAAAGCACCAGGCTGGGATTGGGCTCATCTCTGGTTCTAAGGATGAAGAATGAGACTGGAGCAATAAATCCCAATGACAAAACTTCACACCTGCAGAACCACTTAGGGGTCCCACAGAGTCTGTTAAATTCTGATAAGTAAAACTAATCATTTTGCTCTTTGAAGCATCAATTTTATTGAGTATCTGCAACAAGAAGCTAGCATTTAATATTTTCACTATGCATTTGTCATTTCACGAGTGCTATAATTTAAAGACTATGTGCACTTATATTACAATGGATAAATTGTTTTCTTTTTGCCTCAAATCTCACCTTGAAGTCCTACTGGGTTAGTGCAATAAAATCCATGCTGCAGAGAACTGGAGGCAAGTCTCAATATCACTACAGTGTAATAATACAAACTCTAAAGAAAATCTGAGTGATGCTAGGATTAGAATAGTTAAAGGCAGTGCAGCAAAACAAAACAAAGCAAAACAACTTTGGTCTCTGTCAAAGAAAGGCTTAACCTTGTCACAAGATCCAACAGCAACCAAGAAAAAAAAATGAGTCTCCTTCAAACAATGAGGACTTGGAGTAAATGTGAAATGGATTAGATATCTCCTTCTTCAGAGGTATTGAAAACATGGGGCAGATTGCTATTATAATTTGACTGTGGTCTTCACTGGCTGTGAAAAGATAGATCTTGCAACATCTCAAGATCCACTTTTATCTACAGTTCAGTGAATAATCTTTGAGTAAATAGTATTGACTACAGATAAAATGTTATAGTGAAGGGTCACCCCACCACATTGTTCCTTGCTATAGTCTGTCCCCAAATACTCATGTGCGAAAGGTGGCCAACATGGTACTTGTGGGGGATGGGGGCCAATGGAAGGTCTGCAGATCACTGGAGTGTGGCCTTGAGGAGTGAGTGGGACTTCTGTACCCCTGTCCATCTCTTTCCTTCTTTCCTACTTCCTTCTCTCCTTTTAATCATGCAGCAAACACTTTGTTGTACTATGCTCTTTGTCATTACCATCAACAATCCCACCAGAGGTAAAACAATGGCTTTACTCAATCATGAACTGGAGTCTCTAAAACCATGCCTTTTAAGTGTTAGTTGGTTATCACATTTATTTGTTGTGGATGAAATGCTAAGCAACAAGTTCCATATCCCACCCATTTTCTAAACTTTGGTTGGAATATTCAGAAATGTTGACAATTATATTTCCTCTTTGGGAGGAAAAAAAGGGGGGAAGTGAGGTTCTCGGGACCATTAGTGCCTGGACTTGGCAGAATTTTAACGAATTGCCATTTCCTTCTTACAATACAGACATAATCTTCACACACTTTCAAGGTTATTTATCATTAGTTTGCACAGTAAGTGTCTAAATCAAAGGTTTACTTAAATGTCTAGATCAGATAGGAGAGAATTAACCATGCAGTTTCTTATCTGGCAATGTGAAGGCCCTCCACCCCAGCTTTCCCAGAACTTACATGATATTTTTAGGGCTCAATTCAACTGCATTATATGCAGTGTCTGCCTGTGCACCTCACGTATGCATGTCTGAGTGTATGTGAACATGAGTGCTCAAACATGTACTGACATGATTTTCTTCAGGTTTTATCTTAGAGATTAGACAAATGACTATTCAAATGCTAAGGCTTTTCCTAGTTTGTGGCCTGTACAAGGGAGTCAATAATGATCCATCAAAAAAATTAACCACAGAAAACTCCAAATTTCAATTCTGCATTGTTAAGTGAAAACGGTGATGTGGGATTTCCCTCTTTGTGCTGTGATTACCTTTGATAAATAAAGGAACTGCTTTGGGCCTATAACAGAGCTATAGGGAACAGAGCTAGGCAGGGAAAACTAAGCTGAATGCTTGGAGAAAGGAGTCAGAATTAGGGAGAAGCCATGGAGCCTCCGCCAGAGATAGACATGCTGAAATTTTGCTGGTAGGCCACAACCTCTTGGTGATGCACAGATTAATGGAGATGGGTTAAATTAAGATGTAAGCATTAGACAATAAGAAATTAGAGCTAATGGGCCAAGCAGTGATTTAATTAATATAGTTTTTGTGTGATTATTTCAGGGCTGAGCAGTTGAAAATGAACAAGCAGCCTCCTCAAAACAAAAAGGGAAATTCCCCAGATAGAAATGCCCCTATGAACACACAGTTCCATGGTTCTTTTGAAATTCGTTTTCCTCTCTGCCCTAGAAAGAGGGCTCAGCAGGAGGGGCTAATGGTGTGGACAAAAAGGAACTTCCACTTTCTTGTCAGGTCATTTTTCTAACTCTTCACAGGGTTTCAGAATTGGCTTTAGCTGCTTCTTCAAAGGCCACAGACCCTGAGTTGTTCAGCCTCTCCTTCCTACTGTGTGTGCTGTGTGTATGTACATGTGGTGTACAAACATCAGGCTGTGAGCATGCACACGCAGGGACCAGAAGACATGGGTGTCCCTTTTATCACTATCCACCTTACTGCTTTGAGACAGTCTTTCACTGATCCAGAAGCTGCCTGTTTAGGCTGGCCAGTGAGCCTCTAGGTCTGCCTGTATCCTCACCCAATGCTGGGGTCACAAACACTGCAGCTATGCTCAGCTTCTTATGTATGTGTCGGAGACTTGACTCCGGGCCTCATGTATATATATACCAAATGCTCTTACCCACCAAACCATTTCCCAAGGCCCTAGCCTACAACTTGTTGAACCAAAAATATTAGAAGCTCATTTAATACCAGAATATTGACTATGATTTTTTTAGAATTAAAACAATGAGAATTCATGACTAGATTTTTTTTTAAAAAAAGAAACATTTCTACTCATATATACCATCATTTGAGCCACTAAGTAGGCAATTTAGGAAATTTTAAATATTTATGTTTTATTTCTAGTAAAACTATATTTCAGTGTAACCAAAAATCCCTCATTTGATAAGAGAAAACTTCATTTTACAGAACAATGGCACCTATAAAAAAAAGAAATTGCAATCTTTAATGAAATCATTAACCCAAATAAGGATATCAGTTAGTTTTACAGGATTACCAACTTATTTTAGAAGCAAAAATAGAAGAGTTGTAAAGAATCAAGAATTCCCCAACCTCCAAAATCAAACCAAAGATCTTTCTAGTACAGGAGATAGAGTAACCATGGAGAGAGCATATTCTTTGCAGCCTGTCCATTAATTATTGGGTCTCCCACTGTGACGGACCATGAGCTGGAAGCCATTCCCTATGACGGATCCTGCTAAAATGCTTAATGTGAATTGAGAAAATTTTAGGTCTAACTTGCAATATGTAAAAAATAGGGGGGAAGTGAAAGAATCAAATGGAAGAAACAGGATGAACAAAAAGAAATTAAGAAGTGAATTATTCCGGTGGGTCATTGGTCTGGTCAATGCTGTTACTCTGTGTGTGATGGGAAAACCTTACAGATAATGCTGGCATCCAAACAGAGAAAAAAACAGACAACAATCACATTCAAAGTGTGGCCCTGATTTTGACCCCCCTTTGGAGAGACTATCCATAAAGGGCACTTGGGGAATAACTGAGGATTTTGAACGTGGATGGACAACAAATATAATTTTTTTTCCAAACTCTACTGATTCAAGCATGGTGGTGCACATCTGCAGTCTCAGCACATGGGAAGCTGAGGCAAATGGTCCGGAGCTTCATCCTTTGCTACAGAGTGAGTTCAAGGCTAGCCTGAGCTGTGTAAGACCCTACCTTCATCTCTCCACAAGAAGCTTAATTTATGAAAATAAAGATCATTAACTTAAGAAAGTATTGAAAATTACCTGTGCTTTTATTTAAATTTCCTGAAAGGATGATCAAAATCATATTAGTAGATGATCCCTGGGTGGTAGGAAAAGAGTTTTACTTTCTTATTTTGCTTCCCTAATTTCCAGTTTTCTCACTAACACATATGGTTTTTATAGCATTAAGAATGCACAAACTTATGAAGAAACTAAAAGAATTCCAGCTTTGCGGAATCAGAGTTTGAAACTGAAATTGAATTAGAGTTTTGAAATTGAAATTAGAGTTTTAGAGCATTTTGCCACTGTCACTGATTACTTGCAGTCATTTTTAATAACTTTAAACAGATTATTTTTAAAAACCAGGTGTGATTGCTCTCACCTATAATCTCAGGACTGAGAAGGCTGTGGTCACGCAACTTCAACCCTGGCATGGTCTACCTAGTGTCAAGCCTTGTAGGCCTACATGGTGAAAAGAAACAAATAATCAAACATAAACGAGTATACTGCATGGGAAAGACTCTTTATCGGGTCTGCTGAGGTCGTCCAGAGGACAGAAATCCACCATTGTTGCAATCAATATGCAACTTATATGTTTATGTGTTGGCAAAATCAAAAACAAATCTTGAAGTATGTAATATCAAAAGAAATTTTTGAAAGTTTAAATGATAGGGAATGTTCCCTAAGAAGTGTACAGACTACAACACACCGGTGAGCTACAAGATCAGAGGTTAGCTTCAGCTGCTCCAACCTCTGTTCTGTTCTGGAGGCAAGAGCACAGAGGGATGCTGCAGCAGGAGTGAGCTCTGTTTCCAGGAAGATCAGTGGTCAGCACCCAGGCTCTGAAGCACCTCCAGTGTTTCATTAAGGAGCTCCCTCTGGGGCATAATCAACAGGACTAGGACAGACCATCTCTTGACCTCCTCTGTCTAACCCTGAAGTCATCATCTTCAAACAA
The DNA here is from genome assembly GCA_001685075.1 of Bramus lutescens. NCBI lineage: Eukaryota > Metazoa > Chordata > Mammalia > Rodentia > Cricetidae > Bramus > Bramus lutescens. The sequence goes on from LOEQ01008283.1 coordinate 93,217, forward strand.
AAATTCTTGTTTCTTTACTTCTTAGCAGCTGTCCGACCTTGAGCTCAGATTCTTAACTGTGAAGTCTATGATCAGGCTGGGCCTCAGACATTCCTGGGAGTTTTAAATGACATGATAAACACGAAAGCTCTGACCAGTGCTTGGTTCCCCAAAGCTCCGTGGATATCAGCTCTCTGTGCTCTTTCTTTTCTCCCATATGCAAGGACTCCGTCATTCACCTACTCACTTCAGACTGTAAGTCTCCCATTAGCTCCCCACCTTTCCCAGAATCATGCTTGGCAGCAGATTGCTTCATTCTGATTAATGCTTGGCAGCAGAATGCTTTGTTCTGATTCGTTTATTCTAAATTTTATTTGTTTAATTATTCATTGAGGAGTCTCATTACTCATTGAGGAGTTTAATTACTCATTGAGAGTCTCCCTGGGTGGCCCCATTTGACTTTCAATTTGCAATCATCATCCTACCTCAGGCTTCTGAGTTCTGGAATAACAGAAGTATGCTACTAAACCTGGCTCTGGCTGCGTCGTGATTATTTAGTAAAAGCCGAAGTAACAGGTGTAAGATACAGAGCTCCTGTTATATAGCCCCCCCCCATGGCTAGGCAACCTTATAATGTTCACAAATGCTTTTATCTCCCAAATTTCAGCTTAACACCACAGCAACCCCTTCATCTTCTTAAGACATGACTTTGAGCAGAAATCTAAATTGCAGATATTTAAAAACAAAACAAAGAACATAGAAAATTCTCCTCGTCTGCCCCCTTCAGGTAAAGAAACATTTAACAAAAATTGAAGAAATTTCTGTTTCCAGTTACTGGTGACATAAAATTGCATCCATCATTATGAGATTTTGCTTCTAAAAATAACCTGTACTACTAACTGAAACTCTTAAAAAAAATTGGGAATTTAACTCATGATTCACTTTATACTCTCCGAAACAGTTTCAGTGAAATACTGGCCTTTAATATAAAAACAAAAACATGGTTGCTCACTGGTTTAAAAGAATTGATTGAAGCCAGGCAGTGGTGGTGCATGCCTTTAATCCCAGGACTCAGGAGGCAGAGGCAGGCAGATCTCTGTGAGCTCAAGGCCAGCCTGATCTACAGAGCAAATTCTAGGATAGCCTCCAAAGCTACAGAGAAACCCTGTCTTAAAAAAAAAAAGCCCTGATTGATATCAAGGGAGATTTGAAGCTGTAATTTCAGCAAAACCTTTTGCATAATTTGTGGCTAGGGCTAAAAACTGAAAGTATAGTCAGAAACCGACTCCCTATGTCAATCTATTTTTTGCTCTGAGATGACTCTTAGGGATGACAGCATTGCGAAGTTAAAAATGCTTACTGGTAACAGGAAATATTAGACTATAAAACTCACTAGCAAATAAGTTAATAAATTTAGAATTCATAACCAAATTCATAATAAATTAATGATGACAAAATACTTAAAATCATAACAATTTGTTAAGAGTTATAGAATATAAAGAAATATAAATTATGACATCAAAAAGGTGGGGGAGTATCAAAGTGTAGGATATTGGGGATGTGCTTGTGTGTGAGTGGTTGTGTGCACATGCATATACTTTTGGGTACACTGGTATTCATGAAGTGGGCAGAAAAGCAAGTTAAATATAAAGAACACTCCACCTCATTTTTTGAGACAGAATTTCTCACTGAACTTGATACTCAGCTATTCAGCAAGACTAGGTGGCCAGCGAGCCCCAGAGCCCCTGTGACTGCACCACACTACAGTGCAAGTGCTGCAGTTACAGACATGTGCACCATCCTGAGCTTTAATATGTGTTCTGGAGACCTGCACTCGGGTCTTCATGTGCAACAAACCCTTTAATGACTGGGCCATCTGTCTCCCTAGCCCAGCTAAGTAGTTTTGTGTGGATAACATAATTTGTTATCTACTTGTTGGCCTGGCATAATTGTTATTAGATGTTTTATGTAATCTTCATGGTAACCACAAAACAAAAGTCTATGGGAGTTTACAAGAGATGTTGGCACTGAGAAAAAAAAAAACAAGTCTTTATAATCTGAAGCTGGAGTCTAGTGTTTAAATCACTATTATACCCTGATTTGAATAAGGAGCATGAAACAATTAGATTACTTTGCTTTTACTAAAGTAACTGAGTTGGTAATATTAACAGCTATTATTATTCATTAACAATATTTTGTGGGAACAGAATATTTTTGTATTAAAATACATAAATTTTAAGTCTATAGATAAAATATTTACTCTATCTTTGCTTTGATTCTGTTCTTTCTTTTGCTCTGGGGCTTGAACCCACAGCTTGAACCCACAGACAAGAACTCTGCCATCCAGCTATGCCTGCTCTCTGTCTTCGACTTTTGAAAGATTTCCTTTTCACCTGCTTTAAAATCTGCGTAAATAATAGTACAGCGGGATGCTTGCTTAAAAGTGATTACTATAGGTTAGAGCAATATGTTTACTGATAAAAGTGCAATCAAAGGATTTGGTGAGCATGATTCTAGAGTGATTTTTCTCAATTTATGACTCAGAAAGTGGACTTCTGGTTGGGTGTGCATGCTGCAGCCCAAAAGAAGTAAATTTGGGCATGATAGGCTGAGACCTAGAACCCACCTCTCTAGTGGGTAGCCCCTGGTTCCAGAGGCCCACGGCCTTCCTGTGGAGAAGCAGCAGGTGACAAGCAGGAGGGGTAGCTGTGAATATCTTCAGGCTCATGCCACCTGCCTCCTACGAGAGCATGCACACAGTGAAGACAATATTACCCAAAGAATGATTCTGTAACCATCCCACACCCTTTAAAAATATACATTGTCCCAGAAATATATTACTGTTTTCCTAGGAGTTTCAGTATGTGTTAACAGCTCTGGGACCATTAGAAGCTGTACATTCATGGAAAGCCTTCATAAGTATAATTTCAATTCACTTTCTAAAGGGGCATACAGGCGCTAAAGCACATGTGGAGGTCAGATGACAACTGACAGTCTGTTCCCTCCGTATGGATTCTGGGGACTGAACTCATTTCATTAGGCTTGGCAACAAGTCCCTTTCCTGATGAACTATCTCAACAGCCTTAGATGTTTAGAAATATGTAAATAAGTACTAGAACTTTCAAATGTTTTACGTAAGCTCCATGGTAACCAAAAACAAACAAACAAACAAAAACAACAATCTATTGGAAACATGCAAGGGACCACAGTTTTTAAAAACAAATCTTCCAACAAACATCCTGCAGAATGCTTAGGTGCCTCTGCCATTTGGGACTTTGTGTACCGCAGGACCCAGTGTAGCTGTGTGTGTTATTGTTTTTGTTGTTGATCATGTGTGCCATGGTCTACGTGAAGCTCAGCCTGCCTCAGGTGTCCATCTTTGCTTTTCACCTTGTCTGAAACAGGGTCTCACTGGTTTCCCTGTGCTCAGGCTAGCTGGCCCACAAACTTCCTGAGACTTTCTTGTCTCTGCCTGCCATTTTACCATAGGAACATTGGGATTATAGATCTACTGCTGTGCCCAGCTTTATATGGATTCTAGAAATTGAAATTTGGGTCTTTGTGCTTGCATGAGCTTTAGTCATGGAGCTGCCTCCTCATCCCTATCACGGTACAGCTTTAACCGCAGCATCTGTTCTTATGACTTAACATTCAGACCTTTCTATTTATTGTTTGCCTTCTATCCTCAAACTCAAGGATGATCATACTCTAACCTGAAAAGATTACACCATCAAGAAACTGGAAGGAAGCACTCTTTCTAACAACAGAGAAAACCAACTCAATCAGTGGATAAACCCCATCACAGAAAGTATGGCTGCAGCACAGCCTTGCCTCATGTAACACGATTGCCACCCCATTGCCCATCTGGGGCCGGTGGGCCCAACATCATCTTCTTGCTTTTCCAATGCATGGTTCTGGAGACATGGAAATAATCTTTGCAGAAGTTGTACCTGGCAACAAAAGAACAGGGAATATCGAAGCTGGGGGTGTAATTTAGTCATTAGAGTTCGAGCCTTAAGGCACAAAGCCACGAGAGTGCTTCCCAGCACTGCAGAAACCAAGCATGACATGACTGTAATCCCAGTACTCTTGAACTATGAACATGTCTTTAATCCTAGCACTCATGAACATGCCTATAATCCCAGTACTCAAGAGGGAGAGGCAGGAGGATTGATGTCATCAGCTACATAGTCTTTGAGGCCAGGTTGGGATACATGCGATCCTCTCCCTCAGAAGACCATGATGTAATTTAAAAAATCATAATTAAATCAATAAATATGCAAATCTAGAGAAGACATTCATGATTCTGATACCAATGCTATACACTGAAGCCAACTGTTCTTAAAGCAATAGTATTGCAATAATTACATACATGCAAAACATTTTAAACTTAAATAAAAGTTAAAGAAAAATTCACCATTGCTTAAATTGTATGTTCATTATAATTTTCCTTTTCTTTTTTAATTTTTGTATGCCATTTCACAAATAAATATAAAGATAGTTCTATGTTAAAATTATTCATGTTTATTTTGTTGTATATTCCTTGATGAAAATTCTTTTCAGATTTTGGACATTCTTTGGTCTCTAACCCTTTAAAACACAAATCATGAGAGAATATTTGTTCTGATAACACAATTAGTGATTTTTGCTGAAAAAAATATAAAATATATATTATGATATAAATACATTATAAATTATTTATGTGTTTCATCTTATTTCTAGGCTAATAATTATAAACTTAGCCACAAAATATCCAGAAACTTGCAATAACAAATTTATTTGTGTCAGAGACTTTCTCAACAAAAATCTTAATTTTATATAGATTCCCCCCAGCATAATGTTTTATTTGTTAAGACACATTCTGTCTAGTAGTATATTTATTTGATGTATAACTTGTAAAATTTAGGCACATGATGTGTGGGCTTTTGACTGTTTTCTTGTCCTAGGCTCCACAAACATTAGCTACAGGTCAGAGACAAAACAAACAAAACAGACAAAACAATGTGAGGAGGCCCTGTGAGATGACAGAACTGTTTGTGAGCCCAAGGTTCTGCTTCAGAACAAAGCCACTTGTGACCAGGCTATGTCTGCTCTTGCAAGACAACACTACTGCAGGATCCCCAGGGCTATTCCAAGGCATGCTAGTTTTCATTTTCAGTAGGACCTCCTCCACATTTCAGTAACATGGATCTGGAGAATGAGCTCTGAAAATGAAGGTGAAGTGTGGCTCTTGTTATCACAGAGTTGGAGCTGTGCAAAGCCATCCTACGCCAGGTGATAGGAGCCTGCTGGCTCCTTACCCAGGCAAGATGTCACCTGTAGAATGAAGAAAGAAGGGCCTCTGTGACTTTACTGGTGATAAGCACAGAGACCACAGACAGGCATCTGCCCAAGTAGCTGCCTGGAAGGATAGTATGAGGACAAATGTCCTGGAGTGAGGCTGATACAAGTCCAAGAGGAGCGGAGACATTTGAATAAGGTTCCTCTTATCCTAGACCTCAGGCCATTTCAGTTGCCCATTAACTAGAGAAGAACCTTTTCTTCTGTGCCTATGACATCACAGCACACTTAAAAATCACCAATGAAAACAAAATATCCAAAGATGGCTGATGACTTCAGGTCACCGTGACTTTACAAAGGATTCCATATCTGCTGATCCTTCTCTGAGGGAAGTAGCCAGTCTCTCCACACCAGGACAAATGGAGATTCACCACCACACATACATACAGACAAGGCCTCTCTCCAATCCTGCTATCCCATCTATTTATAGGTACAAAAGTTTTGTACTATTGAGTGGGGTTGGGGGTATTAAGGGTAGAGTTTGGCATAGACCAGGGGAGGAGGAGGGAAAATCAGGACCTAAGTTCAGCGCATTTTTTCATTGCTGTACTTCCCCCCGCTTTTTTTATTCTTTCAACAGAAGCCCTAAAATCTCTCTGGAAACTCAGAGGGTTTGGGCATAAAACTTGAAAAAGCCTGATGTAAGAAATGAAAATACTGTTTTTCAATCAGGCTCAAATTTCTGAAATAATGTTCTCTTTTTGCATGTTTTTGGGAAGGATGTTGGTAATATGGTTACAAAATCTTTAGCAGACACATAAAATGGTCATTCTATCGTCTTTGAGTTCCCTCATGCCTGTGCACAGATGATTTATAGATTGAGTGGATTTAGGCAATCTTTATATCAGATACCCTAAACCTTTGAGATGAGGTTTGTTTTCCTGTGCTTTTCTAATGGGATTGCAAGAGAGGCCAGGCCTATGTCTTTCTAATCAAATTCAATGTCTTTCTTGGCACGGGGCTTTTCATGCAGCTGCCCCACAGATAGTTATGATTAATTATTAAAAAACAGCAAAATAAAGTTTAAACTTTTGTGTGTGCTTTTCTGTCTTGGGACCTGGTTAGCTGATCAGCCAGAAAACAGTAATTCCTAAAAATTAACCACCATCATCCATTTACAAAGATATAGCATTAAAACCTAGACACTTAAAGATATATCAAAAACTAATAAGAGAAGGAGGAGAAGAACAAAGGAAGGAAGGAAGGAAGGAGGGAAGAAAGTAATGAGGGAGAAAAAGGGGGAGAGAGAGGGATGAGAGGAAAGGCATGGGAAGGGAAGAAGGAAGGAAGTATAGGCATAGGAAAAGAAGAAGGAGGGGAAGATGGAGGGAGAGAAGAGGGGGGACAGAAGACAGGGAAAGAAGTAAAAAAGTTCATAGTTTTAAAAATACAAGCTAAAATAATGTACCAACAACTGGGCTGGTTCTCTATAAACACATACAGCAAGTCCCACCAGTGGGTGGGAGAGCAGTTTCCACAGTTTCTCTCTCAGCTCCCCAGGTTATAGCAGCTTTTATTATCTAAAAAGCACTTTTCTTAAGCCCACCTTGAGTCACTAAGGTCATCTTAGTACAATATATTATTTACTGCATTGACTAAGTACTGTAAACACAGAGGAAACCTCAAATATAAGGACCAAAATAAGATGTTTATTTGCTTCTCTTAGTAGCTCAAAGTTGAGAGCCAGTGAACATTGTCCTCTTATGAGCAAATTCCAAATGACCTGGAGCTGCAGAGGTGGCTCATAGGTTAAGAGAACTTGATGATCTTGCAGAAGATACAGGCTTGATTACCAGCACCCACATGGCAGCTCACAACCATTTCTAACTCCAGCTCTAGGGCATCCAATACCATATTCTCATCTCTAAAGGCACCAAACATTCTCATAATGTATATGCATGCATCCAGGGAAAACACACACACATACATACCTACACACACACACACACACACACACACACACACACACACACCACTACCTGTTTTGGCTCCTGAAAATTGTTTTTATATTTTACATAATTGCAAAACCTGGAAAGACAATATTTGTAGCATGGGAAGACTGTAAAATTCAATCTTCAGTGTCTATTTAAATAAAATTTATTTGATTTATTGAAATATAGCAACACTCCTTCAACTCATAGTCAAGAGTTGCCAATAGTTGATTTTGCAAATAATGGCAAAGTTGAATAATAAAACCTAGTCTATGTGACCCCAGATACTGAACACTGACTGTGCTGCACTTTTACAGAAGTTGTCCAAATCCAGTTCCAGGTGGAACAGAAGGCTCTCTCCCATGTGTTCCATCTAAAGCTTTGAGTTTCTTCCATCTCTGATGATGCTGTTTGTCAGCAGGCAATGGTCATGGTCTGCTAGGCACTGGATATTTTCTTCTCAAAAATCATATGTTGAAGCCCAATGCAACTGAATTTGGAAATATCTTTGTGATCATTAATATTGGTTGTCAACTTAATAAGATCTAGAATTACCTAAAAGACCAGCTCTGACTGCTATGAGATAGTTTCTTCTATACAGGACGGGGATGCTGCACCCATCAAATCTCAATAACACAGTTGCCTAAATAGCCCACATTGATAGCCCCAGTTGACGTGCCAATGTGAAAAGGGAAACACTCAGACTCCACACCTATAGGGAGAGCTGCAAGCAATCAGAGCTGCTGAGAGAGAAGACTCAGTCTTCTCTGGGGAGGAGCCAACGGCCAACAGAATATCCAAGCTATTTAGTCCTAAACACGTATACACATGAGCAACACTAAATGGAATCAGTAAATTGTGAAGTGTGTGTGTGTGTGTGTGTGTGTGTGTGTGTGTGTGTGTGTGGTTTAGAGAGGGAGGAGGAGAAGAAGAAAGAGGTTATGATTTGAAATGAAGTGATAGAGTAGAGTGAACATAGAAAGAGTTGGAGGGAAAGGAGGCAGGGTAGAAAAGTACTCAAATGCAAGTCTTAAAAATAAAAATGGTTAGATTTAAATTGAAAAGAAGACAAATTCTGGGCAAGAAAGAGCTGCTGAGTTCGGTTTCAACTTTATATAAACCAAGCACAGAAAACAGTGCTACCTGCCTTTAGGGTGATCTCCAGCCTTGATTGACAGAATCAGGATTAACTAGTTGTTATGGTAGGTATACTCTTTTCCTTCCTTCCTCCTTCCTTCCTTCCTTTCTTCCTTCCTTCCTTCCTTCCTTTCCCCCTCCCTTTTTTCCTGTCGCCCAAGATATGGTTTGACTGCACTGACAAGGCCTCCAACTCCTAGGCTCAAGTAATCCTCCCAACCTCTTCACAGTAGTCAGGACTATAAGCATAACTACTTTTGACATAAAGAAAAATTGTTTCACAAGGGACATAATTTTACTATTGGAGTGTTTCCAGATCCCCAAAGGACACCAATATAGCTGTGTTTTATGTGTACAACACAGCAGGCCCCAAGCTGTCCATCCTAAATTCGTAGCTGTTGAATCCTGTGCAGGGATTCCCTCTGTCCTCTTTCAACCACTATGAAATAAAACAAGACACTGCATTTGGGCCTCAGTTTATTGATTTCTTATTATTTTTATTATATATATATTTAAAATTAAAGTGACAAAATACTTTCATTTTTAAAGGGACAGGGTAAATTTGACTCACAAATATTATCAAAGATGTTTATCTTGTCAGGCATTGTGGTATATAGCTATATTCAGCTCTTAGGAGGATGAAGCAGGAGGATCCTCGGTTTGAGGCCAACCTGGGTTACATAGTGAGACTCTGTCTTTAAAAAAAATCTTTTTTAATTATTGGGACTGGAGAAATGGCTCTGCAGTTAAAAGCTCTTGTTGTTCTTGCAGAAAACCCAGATTCAATTTCCAACAACCATAGCGTAGCTAACAACCATCTGTGATTCTAGTCAAAGGGACTCTGATGCCCTCTTTTGACTTCTCAGTTTCCAGACATGTGTTTGGTGCACAAACATACATGTGGGAAGCAAATCACTTACACATATAAAATAAAAATCTAAAATTATAATACTAATAAAGCTTTTATCTTGATTAGATGCTTTGTGTAAAAAAAATACCTAATGTCCATGGAAAACTAAGCAAAGAGAAGGAGGCAGTTTATTAAATACTGTACCCCCATATAGGGACCAATCACTTCCTTGTCACTGAAAAGCTAAGTGTTGGTGCCCCTGGCTCCCAGGAACATTCTGCTGAAACTATTGTCCTGCTTCTGAGTTGATAAAAGGCAAACCCGAACATCTGCTTTAGAGCCACAGAAAGGACTCCTGTCAGTGCTGTGTTCTGATATGACAGATGGAATAATACTGAATGTCTTTAGAACATAAAACAGCTCTTAAAAACTGAAGAGTAAACATATTAGAACATCCTGGTCATTCTGTGGTGTCTCTCAGTCTCATTAGAGCAGCCTACACCTGGAAAGGGAATTCCCCAGAAACAGAAAAGTTATTTCAAATTAATAGGGAGAAATCCCCTAGTAAATTCAATGGGCTAACCAGATACTCAATGGAAAACTTTTAACTATCAATTTGTGTCTCTATATAGCAAGACAATTAAGTTTCAGAAGAATTGAAGAGCCAAATGTAAATAAATTTTAACTATATTAAAAAGAAGTGTAGGGGGGCTAGAGAGAGATGTCTCAGTGGTTAAGAGTGCAGACTGCAGCAGGACCCAGGTTCGGTTCCCAGCACCTATGTTGAGTATTTCACAACCATCTGACCACCAGCTACAGGGAGTCTAATAATCTCTTCTGACCCCCATGGTAATTCCTCACTAATGTGGCATACATTCACTTAGCTACACACACACACACACACACACACACACACACACACCACATAAAAATAAAATACATCTTTTAAAAAGGAAAATGAGAAAGAAAAAATTATTCGGTAAGAGATGTAGGCAGAGACTGCTCTTAAGAGACACAACCAAATATTACAAAAAGAAAAACTGATATATGGGTCAAGCTTAAACCTTCCAGAAGACAAAGACAGCAAGGGTAAAAGGGGAGCACAGAGTCAGCAAGACATTTATTACATGTAACCCCACATACATACACACATAACATACATATACACATACATACACAAACATACATACACACATACACACATTCACACACAGAAACACACACACATACATACACACATACACACAAACATACATATACACAAACATACACACAAGCTTTCTAAATCAGTAAGCCTTCTAAAAGAATAAGCAAATGTAACTTGATTTAAAAAAAATCAAATAGCTTGTCAAGCCATGGTGCTGCATATCTGTAATTTTAGAAGTAAGGGGTCTGTAATTTTAGAAGTAAGGGGTCTTCAGTTCGAAGCCAGCCTGGACCACAAAAAGTCAAAATACTTCTTTTAACAATAATAATAAAGAAAAGGTTCCCAAACAATGAGAAAGTTTCACTATCTGTCCAGGCATATTACGAACATTGAACTACAGATACTGCATATTATATGAGGAAAGGGGTCCTTGGGGATGTCTGTGAATCATTGGGTTGGGGTGAGGTGAGGTGGGAAAAAGACTTAAAATGAAAAATAAATATGGAAATGTTGATTAATTTATAATTGAAAAACTGTCTACTTCAATTCTTCTACCATGCAAGCTATTTATAGAAAAAATGCTTAAGCATGAATAGGAAGAATCATGTACAAGAATGCATAGAAATGTTATAAAAATGAGAACTGGAGTGGGAATGCTTGTGTGGGAAGGACTAGATAAATTGTGGAGCATTGTGAGACCATTTCAAAGGATCTGCAGTTATATACTGTGTGAACGAAATTTCTCTATGACATCAGTTAGTGAAAATGTAAGTATTTCAGTTTAATAGCAAGCTATTTTGTTTAGCATTGGTGTGAAAGTGCATGTTCTTTTTTATTAATTTTTTATTACAAATTTCCACCTCCTCCCCCCTCCCATTTCCCTCCCATTCCCCCCCACTTCCCCTCCCCCTC
>LOEQ01008284.1:15869-35862 GCA_001685075.1 Bramus lutescens
GCCTATTGTCATGTTTCCTGCTGTGTTGTTCATAGAATAACCCTCTGAAACTGTGAGCAAACCTCCAGTTAAATGCTTTCTTTCTATGTTGTTTTGGTCATAGTATCTCTTCAGAGTAATAGAGCAGTAACTAAGCCAGTTAGTATTATTTCACTAAAAGAAGCTGGACTTTCACTACTATAGCATCACAAAACAGAAATAACTGATGTGTCGTATGTGTAAGAATAGCTGAGGTCAGGTATCCAATGGGCACCATTAAAAAAAGACACCATCGTGGTTACTTCTAATGGGAATTCAAGATTCCTTGTCTGCACGTGGGCATTTATAAATTGCCATTATTCATGCTTGATGCTTCTAGCCGAAATTCGTAAGACTAGAAGCCCAGAAATTTCATCTTAATAATTATCATACAAGTAGACACTTAAAAACGTGACTCTGATACCATCGGCTAGAAATGAATTGTGATGGTGACATTCAAATGCCTCTCCTTCGCAATAAACACACAAAAGGAGTGGTTACCATGGGTGTGATTAAACAGCACCGAGGTCTGTTCTAGTACCTTTAAGACTGCAAGTATTTTATTGAATTTCTACACCCACTGATGGGAAGACCATTTTAATACACCATAGATAGTTACTAAATACATGTTTTTTAATCTCAGCTCCGTGTTTATGACAATTCTTTCTCCTTCATTTCACTCTCGCCATTCAAGGCCTTGGATTTTTATAGAGACACAACAGTACTTATTTATATGCTGGGAGTGATTCGTTTCTCAACAGCTGGCAGAGCAGCTTAATATCTTAGCCAATCATTTTAAGCTCTAAACAATTCAGCATTCTACAGCACAGTTAAGGAGTGACCTCAGAATGTTACTGAGCCTGGAAAGCAAGAGACCCCTGGAAAGCGCTCTGAGAGAGAGAGAGAGAGAGAGAGAGAGAGAGAGCTCTCTCTGCTCTCTCTCTGATATTGCAGTTTTTCTGATGAACGTGAAACCATTTGATTATCAGGTGACAGACTGTTTACAGTGGGAGAGCAGAATTTGGGAGAGCAGAATTCTGGAGAGGAAAGTTGGTGTGGTGTTGGCAGACAAACATTCATTAACAAACAATTGCTCTGACGTGCCTCTGGGGAAGAATTGGGAGGGACTGCCTTTGTTCCAGAGGGGCCGCAGCAAGCAACGTTGAATATATGACCATGTCTTTAGAAAAACAGCAATGGTAAGAATGGACTATACCCAACCCGTGGCAGCTGCCAGAACCTGTGAGTGAATGACTCTGGAGGAGCCTGGGACCCGGGGCTCCCAGGAAGTGATACGAGAGTGGGAATTGGAAGAGTGAGCAGTTTGCCAGGTGAGAAGGAGCGGATTTGCAGTAGCCACTGGAACGAAAAGGATTATGAAAACAGAACACACAGATGTCAGCTTGTTACTGAAGGCAAGGAACCCAGGGCTGGCTATGGGGTTAAGTCTAGGAAACAATGCCTGGAGCTGACTCTAAATAGGGAAACGTGAGTGCAGGTTTACTTGTCCTGAGGAGTCAAACAATAGATGTCCAAGTCCCGACTCCGTCACTTCCTAGCTATGCCTCGTGGTGTGAGCTGTTCAATACATCCATTAATGTCTCATCCATGTACTCAAAGTAAGTGACTGTGCTCACTTCAGGGGGCTATAACATAGACTGAACATGATTATAACCGTAACACATACTGTCCAGCATGCTTTACGATTGTATTTATTTCAAATGTCATGAAATGCCGTGCAGTATGGGCATACGGACAATGGGAACCACAGTTCGAACACGGTGAATAGGATTCAGCCTGAGAATACAGTAGCTGGAAGAACTAATTGGCCATAGTGGCTCAGTCAGGAGTTACATGAAGGAGGATTGGGATTTTGAGGTCAGTTTGAACTACATATTGAAAATCTGCCTCAAACAGCAGCAAAAACAAAATCAATTAATCATAGAGACAAATGAAAGAACAGATCATACCATAGATATTGAGTGGAAGCATCACCCCAGCCCCTGGCCTGGAGCTGCTTTAGTTCGACTCCACCTCCGGAAAAGAACGTATGGTTTTCGGGTTTTGCGTGTGTTGTGTCCTGTCCCATGACCCCCTCCCCATGCCCATCTCTCTCCCCGCCATGGTTTCCCGGCCACCCAGGAGCACTGATGTAAAGATAGGCACTGATTTGGTCTAATCTGGTCTGATTGGAATTATTTGCATTGGCAGAGAGGCTCATCTTAAGATTATTCCAAACAGATATTAGCTAGAAGAGCAAAGTGATGACTGGGTAAGAAGCTGATGGCCAAGGACAGTAAGGACAATGGTAAGGGAAAGCTTAGGGACATGTTGAGTCAGTGCAATGACCAGGACCTGCAAACTGGTTGAATTTGATAAAAAAAAAATTAAAGATGTATACAAGTATCATAATCTATTTCAGTGTATGAAGTTACTTATTTAATATGACATGCATAACACACATTCGACACTCATTCACACACACACACACACACACACACACACACACACTCACACACACACGGCATAAAGCCCAAGAGCCTTATAGTTTGCATAGAGAGGGTTTTTTTCAAATGTGTAACTTATCAACACTTGGTTGTGTGGCTATCCACATGCCCTCCCGATTGGCCACAACATTTTGTACTCACATAGCCAATTTAGAAAGACTGAGTTGGATCATATGCCTGCCAACATTTTGGACTGTCAATCTTTTTAATTTCAGGGAGCTTAATTTTTTTTTTTTTTGCTGTGGTATTCACTTGATTTCATCTCGAATTTCTTAAATGACCAATAATATTGAATAATTTTATGTGTAATTGCTACACATTTGCATATTTTCTGATTGTTAAGTCTCTCTAATATTTTGCCTGTTTATATTAAAAAATAGGCATTTTTCTTTTCAGAGCTAGAGTCTAACAGTTTGTTTATACATTGCAGATACAAGTCCCTTGACAAATATATGTATTATAAACTTTTTATCTCAGTGTGTGGCTTGCCTATTCATTTTCTAATTGGGTCTTCTAATGAACAGAAGTATTCAATTTTAATAAAATCCAGTTTACCAGTTTTCCCTGAATTGTTTATTAATTCTACATCCTAGGAGGTCTTTGTGTTTTCAAGGTCTCGGGGACAGTCTTTTCTTTCTACTAGATGCTTTATAGTTACGGCTTTTATGTTTAGGTTTATGATTCATCTCAGATTAATTTTGATATGCAGCATGAGACGGGGATCAAGGTTGCTTCTTCCACGTGAATACTAGTAATGCCACTGATTGAAAAGATTCTCTCCTTTCTTCATTGAAGTTATTTGTTAACTTGCCAAACATTAATTGACCATACGTGAATAGGTCTAATTCTGTCCTTTCTATTCTGTTCCATTGATTTGTTTAACTCTTCTGGTGCCAGTGGATCCTCTCTCTTTGGACTCCATGTCTCTGGGTGTGATAGAGTCTATACAGAAATCCTTGGTGGATATAGAATTGTCCTTCTGAGAATGAATGCAGTTGGAGTGCCTGGCACCAGCCTTAATACCGTGATGGCATTTAACCTTTCCAAATATTTCAACCTTCCCCAATCTCTCATCTCCCCTCCTCCATTCTAGTATTGTCCAGTTACACCCTACAAGAGAAAAGGGTCTTGTTCTTGAATTGGCTTTATGCTTACCGCTGTTATTGCTTGTGATACAGAACTTTCAATTGCTGTTCTAATTGTTGTCATCCACTATACATAAATGCCTCAAAGTATTTATATTTGTGTGTATTGCACCAAGCAGACTGCCTGGCATATGTGGAAGAAGTTAAAGACACGACTGTTATATGAATGATTAAAATCACTTAAATGATTTCACAGTCATAAGATTAATTAAAACTTCAAAACGAAAAATATTTATTTGCTCCAAAAAACTAAAAACATGTATTTATCAGACTTTTAATAGTGATAGATATGTGGCAATATGAACATATGCTTACAATATGGCTAATTTTAGAAGTCGTTTAGATGAGGTCCTTATGTGGGGAGAGATAAGCTTCTTTCTATTATTTATATGAAATATAGGAACATAGTTTCATAATCTTAATATTAATAGTAATAAAAATTTATTTTTAACGATTTATTTATCGTTTGTATGTGTGAGTACATTCATGTATATATGTGTAGCATGCATATGCCTGGTACCTGTAGATGCCAGAAGAGGCAGATTCCCCAGCACTAGAGCTATAAATGGTTGGTGAATTACCATGAAGTTGCTGAGAACTAAACCTGGGTCCTCTGTAAGAGCATTACATGTGCTCTTAACTGCTGAGCCGTATTTCCAAGTCCTCAAATATGTATTCTAATGTGATTTTATATGCAAATAAAACATAAGTCTGTTTAGTTATAAACATTTAAAAATTCCCCCAGTAATAAAATTTTAAGTCAATCTGATGAAAACTTTTGGTTAGATATTTTGTTCTTTCATCTTACAAAAGGG
This sequence comes from Bramus lutescens, assembly GCA_001685075.1. Lineage (NCBI taxonomy): Eukaryota > Metazoa > Chordata > Mammalia > Rodentia > Cricetidae > Bramus > Bramus lutescens. Next base: position 20,355 of record LOEQ01008284.1, read on the forward strand.
TGCCTATTTGTTACAATCATGTGCAAATCTTATTTAGACATTGTAACTCCCTATCAACAGGTTGCAAGTGCTATTTATTGATTTGATTCATTTTAAGGAGCACTATGATTAGTCCTGTTTTAGACATTAATAACAAAAACTTTTAACACTAAACCTCTACCCATTAACAGATCATAACCAATAATATTTTGAGATCCTCTTTTTAAAAAAGAATTTTATGCATAATAAATGTGCATTTGCTTCCTTTTGGGTATTACCACCAGGGATGTGGCATACAGGTGACGATTTGGCCTCATACGGATCATATCTACGGTCTATCTAGTCCACAAATTACCAAGCAAGGCAGACGCTCTAAGAAGTTCTCACCACTCATAATCCTAACACATTTTAAAGTGTTTACATAATCTCAGAGTTGTGCTTTTAATAACAATGTAGTGCTTTCTCACAATCCATTAGCTTTAACAGTACAAGTGTTTAATGTGTCTGTGGGTGGAATTAAATGCATTTACATGGCAATCGGGCTTTTATGTAATGTTGTAACGTGCTTTTAAGAAGCATATGAAATTAAACAATGGTTCCAGAAATCGTATATCTCGAGCAGGCTATTATGTAAGGTTAAATGCTTTTTAAGTTTTTTTAAATAACAAAATGGGTTAAATATAAGAATATTTATTGAATACTTTTGAATTTTTAAATATTTTAAAGTCTACCTAGCTGTCTAACCTAAGAGCACCAGCAATTCTGGGTACTTGTGTCATGACAACTATGCCGTGCAGTGGTTCTCAACCTGTGGGTCGTGACCCCTTGGGGGGGTCACATATAAGATCTCTTGCATATGAGAAATTTACATTAAGATTCATAACAGTAGCAAAATTACAATTATGCAGTAACAACAGAAACAATAATTTTATGGCTGGGGTCATGACAACATAAGGAGCTGTATTAAAGGGCTGCAGCATTAGGAAGGTTCAGGACCACTGAAGTAGTGTAATGCTTATCTAAGAATAAAAGAATTTAAATATTTAACTTGATATATTAAAATAAATACTGGGCATTAAAAAACACTTGGGAGAATGAATAATATTTTTTCAATAATTCTGTAATAGCTCAAATGTTTTGAAGGTGAACACCGTACCTAAGAGCCAATTTTAGAAAGTGAATTTGAATTGCTGAAACAGAAAACAAATACTGAGAACCAAGTATAATAATTGAGAAGGAATTCTGACTAGCGGGTGATTTTACAGATATCCAAAAACTAAAATTTACCTTCATTGGCAGAAGAATGATAACAGCTAATACAAAACTGAAGAAAACCAATTTGCAGGACTTACCTTACACAATTTCAAGATTAACTGTGAAGGTACAGTACCCAAGACACTGGGCACTATACAGTGGCACAGGGAAAGGAATGAAACATGGGACAGAACTGAAACCCAAACAGAGACTTGCCAATATGTAGAAGGCCATTTTGGTGTAAATATGTGGCATTGCTATTGTCTAATGGACTCAACATATAGAACTGACTTAAATGGAGAGCCAGTGTCTGTTACCTTGTACTTTCTCCTCGTCTCTGCAATACTATGAATTACCAGGACCCAGACTTGAATGTATTCATATGTGTATATGTTTTCACATACATAAACCAATTTTAAAAAATGTACTTTACTCAAAAGTCTGAGTTTTACTCTCTGTGCATTTTTTGGTTCCAGGTTCATCCAGCGCCACAGCGGTTAAATTATCATGAGCTTCCGGGTTTTGTCTATCAGAGCTTCTCAGGCTCCCCTTCACTCACGACCTTCACAGTTTTAAGGCATACTGTCAAACATATGGACATACGCTAAGTTCTGATCTCATACGTCATGTCTGAATTTCTAATCTGCCAGCCAATGGCTCATTCTAGCTTTTTCCTCTTGCTCCTCTGTAAATTCTTAATCCAACAGGCAAGCAATAATCTGGCCAGCCTGCGCTGCCAATCACCATTCATTTGTGTAATTGTTCTATTTTGAGAGGCAAGGATGATAGTCTGAACTGCAACACAAATCTCATTGCAGTGGCATTTCAGTTGTATCTTTTTAAAAAATATTTATTTATTATGTATACAATATTCTGTCTGTGTATATGCNGGTACATGCCTTTAATCTTAGTGGTACATGCCTTTGCATGTGTTCAATCCCAGTCCTAGAGAGGATTATAAAATTGGAGGAAATAGCTCTCAAACAGTCTCATGCTGAGATTCCTGGAGGCAGGATCATCATTTCAGACTGAGGTCGAGATAAGAGCAAGTGGTTGGCTGTTTTGTTTTTTGGACCCTTAGACTGAACCCCAATTTCTGTCTCTGAGTTTTTATTAATTGTGTTTCAGATCATGTACTGTTCTGTTGGCATTTAGTCTTATCATCTCCACTCATCCTACAGGTATGTAGGCTGATGACATCACTAAGATTATATAACACATTGGGGGAAAATCATTCATTAATCTGTATTTCATCATGAGATTCCCTAATCTTCTAAATGACTTTTAAATTTTCATGTATTAAGAGTCATTGTGCTTTAAGGTTGTATAGGTTTTGACAAATGCATAAAGTATCCTGTTATATGATATTTTGTTTGTGTTCTGACAAAGTTGCCTGGAAATCAGAGGGCAGTTAGTCACTAGTTAACCATAGAGGCCAGGCAGTTGTGGCACATACCTTACTCCCAACACTTGGGAGAAGGAAGCAGGAAGATCAGGAGTTCAAAGCCACCCTGGGTTTCATGAGATTGAATTAGTATAAAAAAGAAACAGAGCTAGGCCGTGGTGGCTCACACCCACCTTCGGGAGGTGGAGATAGGGATATATAAGGCAGGTAGAGACTGCATCTTGGGTCCATTAAGTCTAGGGATTCATTGAGACAAGACTGCCTCCTTTTACTCTGAAGATTTCAGAGACAGGATCCCTGCTATTCTATCTAAGGATTCATAGAGGTAAGAAGTCTCTGGTGACTGACTACTCTGCTTATCTGATTTTTCAGCTTTCATCCTTGATATCTAACTCTGAGTTTTTATTGTTAAGACCAATTAGAATCATACCCTAACCAATAGTTTCACTGCCCTAAAATCTTCTATGATTCTTCTATACAAATCCTTTTTACTATCTTGATAATTAGTACAATTAGAATTCATATGATATCAAGCCAGTCTGGACCAGCTTCTTTTACTTAGTAATAGGCATTGGATTTCTCCATACCCTTCACATTCCTAGTCAACGTGCTGCATCACCTCTACGAAGTGATGTCATTGCATTAGGAACTTTGATTTTGAAAAAAATACACAGGCTTTGTTCAACAAAAGTATACAAATTTCTATGAGTTAAGCGTTGATGCGTTATATTAATACAAATCTCCATGTTTGGTAGTCACGCTTGGGTAAGAAAAATAACTCCAATTGATAGTTAACTTTCATTGCTTTCCTAACATGTGATTCTAGATTCAGATATGTTAATTTATACTCAAGAAAGGAATACACTAAACTCTTCAGGAGTATCCTTTTTTATAGCATTTTTTTTACATTTTATTGGTATCATAAATAAGCTCTCTCCATTATTGCTATCAACTTCCAAAATAATTTAGGTAGACTTAATCATAATGTTGATGTATTAAATATCCACAGGGTTCTGTTTTAATATAAACATTGCACCATAAATATTTTGAAAACAAAGGATTTAGAATTGTAAACCTTTAGGGTGGACATCTGTCATTTTAGTGCCCGGCATTTCAATAAACTCATCCATGCAACTCCGATTCCATTATCAAAGAGGAAGCTGAGTTGTTTGGGTTGATAGCCAAGCACACTTTTTTTCAAATTACTGCCTCCTCACAGTGAAAAAAAAAAAGCCTTATTAGCCATTCATAGAATACTAATGTAGCCCTTGATAGAAGCCAAACATGTTTCTCTTTGATAGCTGGGGAAGAAACACATAAGGTCTCTTCAAATTGTCAAATGAGCTGTGTAGCTAGGGGCACTTAACTTACTCTGCCTTCACTGTAAAAACCACTGTGTGTAAGGGAGTTGTGGCTGCTGTGCAATCCAGTGTCTGTGTGTCCTTTCCAGCTGTCGCTGCAGAGAGGGTTCTCCAGGTTTCATCAGGGGTGAGAGGAAGTTCATGGGCCATGGGTCAGTCAGAAGCAAGCACAAGGCTTTCATTTTATATATATATATAAATATAAATATATATACCTATATATTTGCCTTATGAAAACACTTCATATTCATATAAATTTGTGACAATTGCTATTGCAGAAAATTGCTCTCTGTTTGCTGCCACCGTAGGAGACCATCATTAGTGATGAGATTGAGAAACCTGTCAGTGTCAATTTAAGACTCAGTCTAATAGTGGCCTCCAAGCACAGTGTAAGTGGATTTTTTTTAAAAAGTTCTATTTGTGCTTCTTTTCAATACTTATTCATATTACTAGTCTTTCACTTACACGGAAATTCAATGCAACAATGGGTGATTTAGCTCTATGATGGTTCAAATAAGAACGACTCCCATAGACTCATGTATTTAAATACTTAATGACCAGGGAGTGGAAGTGTTTGAAAGGATTAGAAAGATTTGGAGGTGAGGTTTGTTGGAGTAGATGTGGCCTTGTTGGAGAACTTTGAGGTTTCAAAAGCCCAAGCCAGGCCTAGTCTATCTGTCTCTCTCTGTCTCTCTGTCTCTGTCTCTCTCTGTCTCTCTGTCTCTCTCNAACCCTCAGCTATTGCTCCAGGACATGCCTGCATGCCATCATGCTCCTCACCTTGATGATAACTGACTAAACCTCTGAGACCATAAGCAATCCCACAATTAAATGTCTTTTCTTATAAGAGTTGCCTTGGTTTCGGGGTCTCTTCACAACAATAGAGCACTGACTAAGACAAGCTGTACATATGTTGATTTCAGAGATCATCAGAATCCAGAATTTATAAAGTCATTATTAGAAATCTTCTCATCGACACTTAGTGGGAGAAGTCCATTTTTGAGGACACTGCACCTGCTATTAAGGACTGTCCTTTTTCTCCATGGAAGATATCCCTTTTCAAGTCAATGTGGCCTAATTCCATTCTTAATAGTTTATTGGCAAAATAAATTAGCCATGCCATTGACACATTTCTGCAACAAAACTCCTATACATACTGCCCCTGCCACAAATTGTAGGTCATTTCACTGAACATGAACATATACTTTTCAGAATAATTTTAAAGGTTATTTGCTTAACGTTACATCATAATTTCTGGCTAAGCTGTTATGCTTGTAGGTTTCCTGTCATTAATTACTTTGCTTTCCCCCTCCAGTATACTTTCAGGAAATTACTTTATCCTCTCTGCATGGAATATAACCAAGATTGGAGACAAACATCCTTGCCAATATTTTATTTAAAAACACTTTATTTTTAATTAGTTATTTATTTATGTACCAATCCTGTTTCTACATCCCCCCCTCTCCCCCTGCTCCCCCACTTTTCCCCAACTCCACTCTCCATCCACTCAGAGAGGTTATGGTCTCCCCTGGGAGGTTAACTAAGTCTGTCCCATCACCTCCTTGAGGTAAGACCAAGGCCCTTGACTCCCAACTCTCATGCCTAGGCTGAGCAGGTATCTCTCCACAGAGAATGGGTTCCACAAAATCAGTTCATGCATCAGGGTTAGATCCTGGTTCCACTGTCAGAGGTCCCACATACTGCCCCAGCCACACATTGTCACCTGCATTCAGGGACCCTATTTTGGCCCTATGCAGGTCCTCCAGTTGTCAGTACAGAGTCGGTGAGCTTGCACTGGCTCAGGTCAGCTGGTTCTGTGGGTGGCCCCATCACGGTCTTGACCTCATTGTTCATTTTATCACCCCTCCCTCTCTTCAGTTGTTCTCCAGGAGCTCAACCCAGTGGTTAGTTGTAGATTTCTTCATCTGCTTCCATCTGTTTCTGGAGGAAGGGTCTCGCTTCTCTGGGCTTGTGGACTAGAAGCTGGTTATCCTTTGCTTTATGTCTGATATCCACTTATGACTGAATACATACTATATTTGTCTTCCTGGGTTTGAATTACCTCACTCAGGGTGGTTTTTCTTTTCTAGTTCCATCCATTTGCCTGCAAATTTCAAGATGTCATTTTTTCCCCCACTGAGTAGTACTCAATTGTATAAATGTACTACATTTTTCTTTATCCATTTTCAGTTGAGGGGCATCTTCGTTGTTTTCAGGTTCTGGATATTGTGAATAATGCTGCTCTGAACATAGCTGAGCAAAAGTCCTTGTGGTGTGAGTGTGGCTCCTTTTGGTATACGCTCAAAAGTGGTTTTGCTGGGTTTTGAGGTAGATTGATTTCCAATTTTCTGAGCAATTGCCATATTAATGTGCACAACAGCTGTACAAGTTTGCACTCCCACCAGCAATGGAGGAGTGTCCCCCTTACTACACATACTTTCCAGTATAAGCTGTCATCAGTGTTTTTGGTCTTAGCCATTCTGATCAGTGTACGATAGTATCTCAGAGTTGTTTTGATTTGTATTTCTCTGATGCCTAAGGATGTTGAACAATTCATTAAGTGTCTTTCAGCCATTTGAGATTCTTCTGTTAAGAATTCTCTGTTTAGATTTGTACCCCGTTTTTAATTGGATTGTTTGGTAGTTTGATGTCTAGTTTTTTGAGGTTTTTTTTTTTGTGTGTTTATTTTGGAGATTAGTCCTCTGCCCAGTGCAGGGTTGGTGAAGTTCTTTTCCCATTCTATAGTCAGCTGTTTTTTCTTGCTGACCATATCCTTTGCCTTACAAAAGTTTCTCAGTTTAGGGAGGTCCCATTTACTAATTGTTGCTCTTAGTGTCTGTGTCCTAGTGTTATATTTAGGAAGTAGTCACCTATGCCCATGCATTTTCACTTTCTCTTCTATGAGGTTCAGTGTGGTTGGATTTATGTCAAGGTCTTTGATTCATTTTGACTTGAATTTGGTGCATGGCAATAGATATGAATCTATTTGCATTATTTGACATGTTGATATCTAGTTATATCAGCACCATTTATTGAGCACCTTTTTTTCTATTTTATATTTTTAGCTACTTTGCCAAGAATCAGGTTTCCATAGGTGTGTGGGTTAATAGTACGATCTTTGATTCAATTCTCTTGTTCCACCTGTCTGTTTTTATGCCAATACCAAGCTGTTTTCATTAATGTAGCTCTATAATAGAGCTTAAAGTCAGTGATGGTGATGCCTCTAGATGTTCCTTTATTGTAAAGGCTTGTTTTGACTATCCTGAGTTTTTTGTTTTTCCATACGAAATTTAGTACTGTGCTTTCAAGATCTGTGAAGAATTGTGTTGGAATTTTGATGGGTATTGCATTATTTGTAGATTGCTTTTGGTAAGATTGACATTTGTACTATGTTAATTCTACCTATGAATGAGCATGGAAGATCTTTCCATTTTCTGATATATTTTTCAATTTCTTTCTTTAGAGACTTAAAGTCCTTGTCATACAGGTCTTTCACTTGTTTGGTTAGAGTTCCCCCAAGATATTTTATGTTGTTTGTGGCTATTGTGAAGGGTGATATTTTCTGATTTCTTTATCAGCCCGTTTACCATTTTTGAGTTAATCTTGTATCCTGCCACAATCCTGAAGGTGTTTATCAGCTGCAAGAGTTCCTTGGTAGAATTTTTGAGGGTCACTTATGTATACTACCATATCATCACTAGACCTATAACCCATAAAGAAATAGAAATAGTTGCCCAAAGCCTCCCAACGAAAAAAAGCCCAGGGACAGATCAGATGGTTTCAGCACAGAACTCTACCAGAATTTCAAAGAAGAGCTAATACCAATACTCCTCAAATTGTTCCACACAATAGAAACAGAAAGAACACTACCAAACTCTTTTTACGAGGCTAGAAATTACCCTGATACCCAGATCAAACAAAGACACAACTAAGAAACAAAGTTACAGACCAATCTCCCTCATGAACATGGATGCAAAAGTGCTCAATAAAATACTCAATAAAATAAAATAAAATACTCAAAATATTGAATCCAGGAACATCATCTAGCATGAGCAAGTAGGCTTCAACATTTAAAAATCTGTCAATATAATCCACCATATAAACAAACTGAAAGAAAAATACCCACATGATCATCTCATTAGATACTGAAAAAAACCTTCAACAAAATCCAACACCCTTTCATGATAAAGGTCTTGGAGAGATCAGGGATACAAGGAATTCCTAAACATAATAAAGGCAACATACAGAAAGCAAACAGCCAATAGCCAACATCAAAATAAATGGAGAGAAACTCAAAGCAATTCCACTAAAATCAGGAACAATAAAAGGCTTTCACTCGCTCCATATCTATTCAATATGATACTCAAGAGTTCTAACTAGAGCAGTAAGATTGCAAAAGGATATCAAGGGGATGCAAATTGGAAAGGAAGAAAACATTGTTTTTATTTTATGTGTCATGTGCTGTATGCACCATTTGTATTCATTTCCTGTGGTGGCCAGAAGAGGGAGTCAGACCCCATGGAGCAATAGACACTTGAAAGTTGCCATGTAGGTCCTGGGAATTGAACCCAGGTCTTCTGGAAGAATAGCCAAGGTTCTTAACTGCTTAGCTAACTGTCTAGCTCCAAATTGTAAATATTTTAAATGTTGGGGACTGGAAAACATAGAATGGGTGTATCTGCAGACTATGGCCTATCTTGCCTTGGGGCTAAAATATGAAGTCAAAAACATAGACGATTCTAAGCCAGCTGGTGCTTACAGGCAATATTCGCTCTCTACCTTTTGCTTTAGAAGAGAATGAAAAAGTGAGTAACCTCATAACAAGTTAAAACACACACACACACACACACACACACACACACATTAACAGCAAGGATTGCATCAAAATGAGTCCAATTCATATAATTTGGGACACAGAAATAAAACTATGTCAGTCTTATGGTAATAGTCAGCTGACTGGTGTACCTGAGAAAACTTTCCATGCACGCCCCTCTCCTTGAAGCAGGTTTGAAGTCAAGGGAATGCATGGCTTGCCTGATGAGATTCAGCATCAGCAGCCTTGCTTTAAGGCTTCCTAACTAGGTATGCACGATCTGTTCTAAAGCAGTGAGAATATTCATTTAGCTCTACCACAAGGGAGCACATGAGCTCATATTCGCTGCATACAATGAAGTTTTGAGTTTCTGCAAGAATAAATTAGACTGCAGATTGCTACATTCATCCATATGAAAATAGCATCACTATAATACAGGCTTCCAATTTTAAAAAATTAGTGTTTCTCAAAGATAATAGATTCTTATGGAATATTTACAATTAAATAAACAAAAGCATGGGCGCTGCATTACAGAGAGTTCAAAGTTTAGTTGTTTTAAACGTTATAAGGCCATAAAAACTAGCTGAGCCAAAGGGGAACGTCTGAACAAGGAAGCTGAGATGAACAGACTTAGAAGACATTGTACAGAACCCAAATGCCTTCATTTCATAAAATTTGATAGTCTAAAGCAAACTAAAACTATCATTTTCAAAGTGAACGTACATTCCAAATGGAATCACAGAGTCAGTTGTTTGGCTAGAAGGGATTAGGCAGACTTGCAAAGCGGCCAGGATATATACCTCCTCATCACTATCATTGCAAAAGCCACCAGTAGAATTCCATGTCCCGTAGACTATAATTATGTGGTTAAATCAAGAAGTGGTTATTTTAAACCCTTGTCTAAGAAATGAAGAATTTATCAAAGGTTGTTCTCAGGCAGAAATCAACTGAACAATCTCTTGGGACTTTCTTGTGAGAACATTGCTGAGAATTAATGTTTATTTCACCATGTGCCATAGTGTTACAAGGAACATTCAAACATCGTCCTTTCCACCTTTTCATTCATTATATCCATTAGCCATTCTCTCAGATGCCACCATACTATATATTCAACAGTAAGAGTTTGTGCATAGATGAAAAACATTGTGGAATACCTACAATCCCCCATCTCATCAAATTCTGAACATACAGGGATGGCCTAAAGTGCTGATCCAGCATGTTGAGACAGGTGGAATGTCAGAATAAAGCCGACTGAGATTTGGATGTGATGGCCAGGATCTGAAAACCAGGCAGATTTATGCAGGTTTGGAAAGGAAACCAGGTGTCTGCCTTCACCCCAATGAGAAATGGTTCCTACCAATGAAGGTCTAAGCCAGATGGTCTAGCGGAGGCCAGTGTTAGGCAAGGCATAGCATCTAAAACTTCCAGAGCAAGAAAAGGGTCTTGTGACAATTCTTGTCACAATTTAGGGCAAGAATCCAGTTCTGAGACAGCTGAGGTGAGCAAGGATGGTAGACGCTTGGCACAGGTGGCCCAACACATCCTATAATTCTCTAAGTTGCACAACTCCACAGCTATATCTGAGGGACAGCACAGAACTTATAGATTTGGAAATATTAGGAAGGAAAAATGACAACCAGTGTGTTTGTACTTCTTTCTTAAAGAATTAGGTAGATATAATCAAGACATACATATGGAGCCAGAGAAACTCCATTCTCAAATAGTTTGAGGCAATGACTTTACAATGCAACTGGAAAATCTGTTGAAAAATACTATGGTGACTTAGAATTTACAATCTTTGAATGAAAGTAAGGAGTTAAAAGGAAGTTGATTCTATCTCTATTATGCTCATTTTAGGAGATGTATGTAATCACAGGTACAATGAAGTTTTCTTTAGCCAGAGCTATGGGCTTGACCTTGTCAGGCTGTGATTCATTTGATTTAATGAACTTCAAGAGCATGGGAGACTAGATTTTCATTACCAATCCTCTTCAGTGTGTAAAAGAAAAGCTACCCTCACACACTTTGCACTTATTGGAAAGAACTTGGCCCCTGGCTAGTTATCCCCAGGATTAGATGGCCTCATTTGTATTGTCTGGAAAGAAAAATCCAGGGTATGCCTCTGAAATTCAATTCACTGTGATAATTACCACATTTGCAAACTTACCAGGCTGCTTAATACAAAACATATCAATGAAATTAGTAGGGCCTAGCAGTAAACAAAACATACATTCAGATGTCACAGGGGTTAATAAGAAAATTTTCAGCTTTTCTAGGAAATCAAACCAGCGGTAAGATTGCATTGTTTGGGAAGATAACCTAATGAAGCCACAGGTGGCTCAGAACAACCTTCCAGGTGTGTTTTATGGAGTATCACAGCAGCAGAGGGAAGCTGGTTATGGAAAGGGAACAAGTCCACACCATCCACCCAGCCACAGTTAATCATTAATAAAGAAGATATGATTCTTCTATGCTTCCCGTGGTCAAGGAAAAAAATTAACATTTGACAAATTAAAACCCCTTGAATTTAAGAAAGTTAATACTGCTTCATATGGAATTAACTCTGAAATAAATTTTTTCTCTTCTGTTGCTTGCAGGGTAGATTGGAGATGCATTCTGAGAAGGTCAGGCAAGACATGAGAAGAGTTGTGTAGAAATGAGTGGTTTTCTCGTCACACCATTGGGTTCGTGACATTTCTAACTTCATTCTGAGACTGGATTCTCATCCCATACCATGTTCTGCCCCGAGGACCCCAGTCACAACTCAAGGCATGCAGACAAAACTGCAACAAGATTTTATTCCAGATTTTATTTATTTTATTCTCTTAACCTTTTAGTATGACATCAATAACAGCTACTTAGTGACTATACAGAGAAAACTAGGTGATTTCTAATACTAAGGTTTTTCTTAAAAGAACCAGTGGAAAATATATCTCAATAAAATTTCCCCATAATTACCTGGGTGAGAGTGGTGCACACCTTTAAGCACAGCACTTGGGAAGCAGAGACGAGGGAATTTCTGAGTTTGAGGCTATCTGGTCTACAGAGAGAGGATGTAACACAGGTCTTCATATTATTGTTTGACCCAGTGAATGACAGTAACTGTGACATTTTGTGTGACTCTAGTTTTACTTAGGGCCAGCTACAAAACCATATACTCTGCATACGCAATTGAAAAAGTCTTGGTATCTAGTCACTAGTTCCAGGATGGCCAGGGCTACAGAGAGAAACCTTGTCTCGACCCCACCCCTCCAGAAATTCTCCATAATTAATTAAATCTGATTGTCAGTTACTCAGAAAGTGCAATGAGGATTACTATGGTTATCTTTAAGATTGAAGACTTCACAAATTGGTGTGGGTTAGGTTATATTTGACGTAATATGAGGTTCAATGCTGGTATTATTCTGTTGGTGTTTCTGCATGTCAATATCTGTGACCCTCTTTTAATACAGGAGAAATGGTGGTTAACTCTCAAGACCTTTTCAATTTCATAGACAGAGTACATGGTTTTGCCATCAAGTAACACTTGAGACATGCAAAATGTCATACTTACCGTTCCATTCACTGACTCAAACAATAATATAAGATTTGTTTCACATATACATTGAAATATCATGGGAACGTCATACAATAAGAATTCCCCAGGTGTGGCACGAATGAAATATTTTTAACCTTATCTTTAATTTGTTATACAATTAAGTGTAAAGGACTCTACACTTTAGATTCCAGTTTCTCTACTCTCTCTCTCCTCCCTATCATAAGCAGCTCCTGCAGGCCATGGAGTAAGGGGATGCCATATCACAATGGCAGTATGTTAGAAGAACATGATTGCTAATTTAATGAGAGCTCAGAATTTGTTAGTAAGGGACCATTTGGTGGATGAAGATTTTAAATTTTGCATAAGAAGCATTTTCCTATCAATGGCCTCCTATCTTTCAGACTCTCTTTCTTAAGCTCCTGGAGGTCAGGGCACATGAATTTTTCTTTCAAACAATGCCTTTGCTCTATGTCATTAATCTTTTCTGAGCAAGCAAATAAGTAATCCTTTTAATTGTCAGGGCTGACACAACCCTGGTGGTGAGAGATCATAGTCCCCTGCCAATTCCAGCAGAATAATTTCCGCCAGCAACAAGGAATGCAGGACAGGCATCTCCATATAGAATGCCATGGTTGAATTAAAAGGCGCTGTGTTAGGAGCAGGGATGGCTTATGACTTTATTGCATTATAATCCAGGGCATCATTAACTTGGATGGTGTGTCCATATCTGCCTATCTCTCTCACGAGCTGTGGCTGTATGCAGATAACTGGCACCATTTATATGGCTCCATGAGAATGAAGAGAGATCACGTCTGAACACAACTTTTAAGCATGAAATACTGTGCCTGCTGCAAAGAGTTGGGGCTTTGTCATATTCTCTAAATGGAGCCATTAAAATTAATCTTTTTCAACCTTTAGGCCCAGTGCTGAACATATTTATTTTCTTTGACCTCTCTCAATGTGTGACTTCTGGCCATTTATTCTTTATAGTTGATTTTCTTAACCTTATCTCAAAAAGCTCAGTGGGGTTTTATAAAATAGAATTATTAGACTTGAATGCATTCCATCAACAGCTCTTAGGGCAGTTTCTGAAAATAAGTGCATGCATATGTTTTACAATCATATTAAGCCTTGCTTCCATTCCACATTTCTTGTTGTCTTCTATGTCATCATGTCAGACCACAGAATAAGGATGCTACATTCTTACACATTCCTTTCTGATATGATGGAACGCAGCAGGATCATTGTCATCACTACCATCACCATCAATGTCACACCTAATACTCCAATAAGAATATGAATAATAGCAGGCTTGTGACATACATACATTTGTATGCAACTTACATATATTTTGCATATATTATAATTCTACAATAGAAATGCAGTTAATATCTTATGCACAAATTCCTTCAATTCTAAATATCCTGTGTCAGTGTTCTTGTCGTTGTCCTTACTTATACATAAATGAACTAAAGCCCAGAGAAGTCAGGTTCTGTTCAAGGTCACAGAGCTAACACCTAGCAGAAATGGACAGAGCTCTGTCAACAGTGGTAGTACAAGCTGAGACCTTGGGGACTTGGTGTCAAAGCAAGAGGACACTGATGTAAATATCACATGAAGCCTTTTAAATAGGTTTCAGTGTCACAGTGTGTCCAGACCAAAATTAAATAAGGAAATTTGCTCTTAATGTCTCAGAGACACATGAAACAAATGCCTTTCATTGCTTAATATTAGTATTTTCATGTATATTAATATTAATGATTTATAAATGATAAACCCATTAAGGTCTATAACACATGTTGTCCTACTTCTATTGACGGTCCAGCAGTACTTGAACTGCATTTGTTGTCTTCTCATTGGATAACATGAATTGTTACCTTATATTTAACAAGGCTAAAAGATTTTTATGAAGAACAATGGAATAACGAAAGGGCATTTGAAAAAGTAGCAAAAATAGCATTTCTGATTTGCAAGGCTGGAAGACTGCAAGGCACATTAAAATGGGCCAACAAGTTTTTAAAACTATAAAAGACGGGCTGTCCTAATTTTTCACCGAATGGTTTTCACTTTTTAAGAGGAAGTTACTATTAGCTAGATCAGCTAAAGATTTTAGTAGCTAATATGTTATGGAAACAGGATAAAATTTCTCTATTTCATTAGTGTGAATATTTTAATCATCCCTCAAAAACCATTGATTTACAAAGCCTCATTATAAAAAATGAGTTCATACCTGACTGAGAGAAAGAAAGTTAAGTTTGAACTGGTGGGGACATTACAGAACCTATGACATCATGCCCTACCAGGGAGTGACCGCAAAGCAGGGAAGGCTGACAGAGCCCTATCTAGATGTCCAGCTCAGTTTCTATTAGCTGAAAGGAATGCTTTGCTCTTGTGTTATTTGTCATCACAGATAAGTGATAATGCGTCATAGAAGCTAATGTGTATAATGCCATAGAAGTGGGATTTGGGTTATTGCACCAGTATGTGCATGTTTGTTTAGAATTGGCATAAGGTGCTGTTGATACCATGGGCTCATAATCCCCAGTGCCAAACACTCAGAGTTTAAAAACAAAGTTTAAAATGAATAAGGCCTAAAACGTGTTTCTGCCTTACTCATTATTCTTTCTTCTATGGCAATTCACATAAGAGTCCTAACAGTCACCACTGTCTGATAAATTAAATGACAGTCATGCTTGTGTATGATCCCTATTCTCTTCTCCATGGGGTCAGGAAGAAATGAAACATGATTTTCATTACTTCAGTGTGAAGGTCACACAGCTGGCAAATGCCGGACATTGGAGCCATATCTATTTCTCCTTTCTCCATGGCTTTCTTTACTCAGAAATTACTTGTCTCCTGTTAAACAAAAAGAGGATAAAGAGCTTCCAAGACATTGTTCTGCCTCTAAGGACCTTGGAAGTTGACAGACTCTCTAGCCCAGTGTATCGCTTAGATAATTCTATAGTAAATAATATGCTTACTCCTCTCACCTGGCACTCACATTTTCACGATACAATTCATTTCATGTTGTAACTGCGGTGTGTTCCTCTTTCTTAATTTAAGGCCATTTAAGAGTGGTGTCTAAAATAGGCAACCTATTGATGGGGAGAAGATCTTCACCAACCCTGCATCAGACAAAGGTCTGATCTCCAAAATAT
>LOEQ01008284.1:38657-49594 GCA_001685075.1 Bramus lutescens
TGAAGCTCCAGCCCAAGATGGACGTAGGTTAGAATCTTCCCGGTAAGCCACCAGGGGCGGGACAAAAAGCAGGCCTTCTCAGCTTATTATTAC
The DNA here is from genome assembly GCA_001685075.1 of Bramus lutescens. Lineage (NCBI taxonomy): Eukaryota > Metazoa > Chordata > Mammalia > Rodentia > Cricetidae > Bramus > Bramus lutescens. Next base: position 38,751 of record LOEQ01008284.1, read on the forward strand.
ATTTTCCCATTAAAAGACAACTAACAAATGAGACTAAGACATGATTAAGAAAAAGAAGTCAGAAGGATGGCAGCCAAGCAAATAGCATGTTTGTGGAAAAGAAAGTAATCTTTTTGACCTCACATGATGAAACTTGGGAGGCTGAGGTAGTGGCAATCTAGCTATTCTGGACCACATAGTGAGACCCAAGTCAAAGAAAGAAAAGACAAAAGAAAGAGAGGGGAGGGGAGGGAAGGGGAGGGCAAGGTAGGGGAGGGGAGGGAGTATTTTCTTTCCAGACCATGGAGTGGTTGGAGTAGTGATGGCAGATAGAGACGAGCAGGTCACGAGACCTTACATTATTAAAGTAATTGAAACAGTACCCTCTCTGGAAGACTTATTTAGCCTCCTCTAATTTATCAGCATGAATATTAGTATTATTGCAGCATGGTATACATTTTAAATACTAGCTTTAAGACTCCAGTAAGTACTGAAAGGAACCAGACTGGAAGAAAACAAAAGCTAGGGGTACAGAAATCCTATAGCAGACCCCTTCTACTCTACCCTCCCCCGGGCCTCAAATTCGTGCTTTTATTCCCTGACCTCATAAGTACGGAATTAATCTATTTTAAAAGAAAATAGGGGACAGGAAGCTGATTGAAACTAATCAATCAGGCAGGGGTGATTAATAGAAGGCAGTCTTGCATGTGCTGCAGGCGGATCTACAATACAGGTTGAGAAGTGGTCGTTTTATAGTTCATTACATATCTGGGTGATGTTATTTATTGTTTACTTAAGCAATAGCAATTGAAGCACAGGCCAATTTCTGGGAATTAATGACCCACTGGGAGAGGCCATTACCTCTGGACATTAAACCCTAGTCAGTTCAGTTTCTCTAGGAGGCTCCTTTGGACAACTCCCAGATCTCTGTCTCTTGTCACCGCATTTAAAAATAAGACTTTAAATATTTCTTTAATGGAAAACCATTAAACTATACTGACAGTCCCGCATGATTCAAAGCAATGGTTTCTTTAAACGAGTGGAATCAAAGAGGCTACAGAGGCCTCCTCCTAAAGGTCTTTCTGAGTTCAGGCCCTATTGTGGACAGCCACCTATGGAACAGAAAAAGCACCATTTAGACACTCTGAATGCATCACTGGGGGTCATTTTCCAGGAAACATTTTGATTTCCAACTTTCTAGCCTCTCATTTATCTCCCAACCAGAGTGTGAAGGGCTCGTGACTCTAGATCTTTCTCTTCGTGAAAGTGCAGAGGAAAATAAAAATACAGACACTGTTAATAAAAATATGATCAAAGTCCTGGTTCAGTCAGTTTCTTGATCTGGGTGTCAGCAGTGTGATCCCTGACCCACAGGCTAGGGTTATGCTTGCAGAATGGAAATTACACTAACAGCCTTATGTTTTCAGAACAACAAAGGACCAATATTTTTCACACAAGAAATAATCTTGATATTGCCAGGACAAGGGTTCAAAGAACGTCAAAGCCCCAAAATTTCTCAGTGATCTCCAAGAAAAGAAAAACAGCATCACTTGCTCAAATACAAAAAGAACGCGGACCTTTTCAGTGCCTGGAGTTACTTGTGGATGCAGAATTACAGTAGTATAGATTACATCTATAGTACATATCTAATATACATACACAGACACACAGAAACACACAGACACATAAACATACACAGACATATTTGCACAGAGACAGATACAAATAGAGGTACATGCACAGAGAGACATACACACAAACAGGCAGATACACAAACACAGACACAAACATACAAACAGACACACAGAGACACACAAAGATAGACACACAGAGATGCAATACACAGACACATGCAAATATACACACACAGGCACACATGCACACACACATACATATGCACACACACACACACACTTTGAGTCAAGTGCTTTGCTCAGATCTTTTGATGTTCACAATCACACTGGACTCTAGGTAGTGCTGTTCTCACTCCTATCTCATAGACAAGGAGATGGATGAACAAAAATATCAAACAACTTGTTGTTACCCAGGCAGTAAGTGAAAGAAACAAAGACTGAAACCCAGACAACAGGTCCGCAATCTAGTCTTCTAACAGTATGTGCTGCTGGGAATTGGGGAAAAAGTTGTCAGCAGCCTGTTTCTATACTTGAACTATATTCATAGTCTGCTTACTATATATATAGGACTATTCTAAATGCCCTCTAAATGTTAGCTCAAGTCCTCCTAACCCTATAGAATGGTATTAGCACAACTAGAAGCAAGCTAGGCAGAGAAAGGTAATAAGCTGTCCTGAATTCTGAGTCTCTCCCAAGCTGGGAAGCCTCATGAACAATAGCTTTACACTCTGGCTTGGGCAAGCCAGTTTGTCTGTACAGTTGGCTGCTTCTTTCTAGAATTTCCAAACACTCTGACCAATGGACTCGTATTATATCTGTCTTCCCTTCCTCCATTTCCCCCATGACTCCTGATTCTCTTTGCATATGTCATCATCCATTGACCAAGGGAGGAAAAGAGCATGGGGTCATGTCTGATTTATACTGGCTGAACATATGGAAGGAATTTCCAGTAAATCCATGGCACGCATTTGACACAGTTGTGGGTTAGAGGAACAATAAGAGACAAGGAGACGTATGGGAGAGGAACCAGCCAAAGAGAAAGTAAGATGAGAAAAAGAAATACTGACGGCTTGAGTACCAACCCTTCAATGAGGATGTCAACAGTATATAGATACACACACACACACTGCACATAAACATTGCATCACATTGCCTATGTCTATATCTTTCCTCCGCAAACTTACCCTGGCATTATATTTATAAACAGTTTTTACTCATATAGATAATAACAGGTGATTTTCATGACAACCCTTTGGAGGAGACACTATTTAAATTCTCGTTTCAGAAGAGAAAATAGAGGCTTAGCGAGGTTAATTAACTTGCCACTCTCTGAGCCAGAAGAGGGCAGTCAGGATTTGAGCCCGTGTTGTCAGACTCCAGAGTCTGTGATCTGCACCAATGTACACCTGGCCTACTGGGAACCTAGTCAAGGCTGAGATCTACCCAGTGACACTGTGGGACTAATACTTGCTACCCCAATGTTCTTCCATAGACTGGCTCCTTCAAAATTTACTTCTGGCACCTGCCAAGACTCGCTGGATAAGAAAGTGTCATTTCTTGGCTTTGGTTGGAAATAATTGTTAGGAACAACTTTCCATAGTCTCAAGGAATCCATGGAAGAAGAAGAATCTTGCATTTTGGTTGTTCTTATACCTAGGACAATGTTATTTTTAGCCATGTATATTTGAACATAAGGAGTACTTTGATTCAATTTCAAGAATAAAATTGTAAAAATCTATCAATAGAAACTTAGCTTTTGTTGAAGTCTTGAATGCTAGGTAGTCCATACATGTTGCCTTTCTCAGACTTACTGAAGTAGAGTGAATGTCCCTGCCTCTGTTCTGTGCCCCATTTCCCAGCCACCATTCATGTTTTTAAATCCTAATCTGATACGATATAATGAGAGTGGGGCTCTTATGAATGAGCAGTACATAGCTAGTTCTTTTTTATTGATTTTTATTGAGCTCTACATTTTTCTCTGGTCCTCTCCCTTCCTCTCCCCTCCCCTTCAAGCCTCTCCCATGGTCCCCATGCTCCCAATTTACTCAGAAGATCTTGTCTTTTTCTACTTCCCATGTAGATTATATCTATGTATATCTCTCTTAGGGTCCTCATTGTTGTCTAGGTTCTCTGGGATTGTGAATTGTAGGCTAGTTTGCTTTGCTTTATGTCTAAAAGTCACTGTCACTTATGAGTGAGTACATATGGTATTTGTCTTCTGAATGAAAACATTCCCTCCTTGAAGGAAAAGTGAGACCCAAGATTCAGGAAGCTTATATGACTCAAGAAGCTCATGAACTTACAAGACTCACGAGGCCCATGTTTTGGTAGGCTATGTACAAAGTATACAGCTAGGGGTAGGTGAATTGGCAGAACTGTCTTCAAGCTATGCTGGGAGCTATAGTGATGCACTTTTTGAGAGCTGTCACACATGCCAGGGCTTTGCAGCAGCAATGATGGAGCTGCCTCTGAGTAGACGATGCTCCTGTGTGCAAGCCCTTACCCACGCTCCTGTAAGTATTGTTAATACACTCACTGATTCTTTAAACTAGACTTCAGTGGGGTTGCTCCTGTGATCCACTGTTGGTGCCCCATGGGAGTGTATGGATGTTTTTACCCATCTTCTGGGAAGAAGCATGAAACATAGGAGAAATGCTCTTTATAGAAAGAAATCCAAGGTCTGGGAGATGGCTCGTGAGTAAGAGCACTTGCTGTGTGGGTATTAGGGCTTGAGCGATTAAGTATAAAGCTGGGCATGGCCATGCACGTCTGTAACTCCAGGGCTTTGTGACAGCAGAAGCAGAGGCATCACTAGAGCTTGCTTTCTGCCAGCCTACCTTCAGGTTCAATAAGAGACCGTGCCTCAAAGAAACAAGGCTGAGAGGGAGAGAGTAAGACACAAGACCACCTTCTCTAGCCTTTGTATATGTGTGCAAGGGTGCATGCCTGTGTGCCAACACCACACACACATACACACACACACCTATAGCCAACAACAAAAGAAGAGAAACTGTCAAGTCTCTCAATTCTCCTACCTTCTGAGGTCACAAATTGTTCTATAATTCAGAGACATCATGTGGGCCCTCACCAGACGCAGGCATGGGAACCTAAACCTTAGACTATCCAACTTCTCAAACTGTAGGAAATGAGTGCCAATTGTTTGAACATCACTTCATTTGCAGTCATCTGTTAAAATGGGCTCAAATGGGCTAAGGAATCTCTCTGGACTCAGTCATTCTATTTTCTCCTCTTCACAGAGCAGCGCCTATGATTGAGAGTGATACAGCGACTCTCCCAAGTTATACCATCTGTATTTGATGGGGCTTTCCATCTTGACATTCAAATTTAATATGTGATCTTCCTGGGAACTGAGAGATAAATCACCGTGACTAGAATTTGCTGGCGTTTGTATGGTGTGCTCCCTAAAATTCCACATCTACCATCCATCTGTCAAAAACCACCTCTCTGAACCTTCAACACCGAGGGCTGAGTGGTACACAAGCTGCTGAAGGGAAGGGCAGTGGATTAAGTGGAGAAATGACGGCTGGGTAAGAGTATTTGTCTCATAAATAATTCAACCTTGTTACCAGAACACCTGCCATGGGTCACAGTGTCTTCCTGGTGACAGCTACACTAGCGTATGTCTTTCCACAAAGCCAGGTCCAAACACAGCATGGTGGGTAGGCCATACTTGTCTGCTGATCGAATCAATTGTTTCCAAGAGAACGTCTGATTTAGATACTGTTACTTGATGAATTCATTCATCCCCCCCCCAAAGTAATACACTGAAGCCCTAATCTCCATTACCTGGGAATGTGCCTATGTTTGGAGATAGGGCCTTTGAAAGACCATTAATGTCAAATAGGGTCCTGAGGATGGGCTTTAATAAAATCCAATATGTATCCTTAGAAGATGATGGGGTTTTGCTCTATATAGATAACAGGATATAAGCACACAGAAGGGAGACCTTGTAGACACTCCGGGGAAAGGGGGGTGTTAGGAGAGACCAGGATCATCAATCTGCTGTCTTTAGATTTGCAGTCTCTAAAAGGCTGGGAGAGTAAACTTCTGTTGTCTAAGTCTCCAATTAGTGGCATTTTATTCTGGAACCCCAACCAGACTAACACAAACACCAAATGTAACAGTCCCAAGGCTTGCTTTCGATGTTTGTCTAAAGCTCGAGCATTCAAGCTACGTGTGTGATATAAATATTTGAAATCCGTTTACTGCGTCATCATTCAGGGTAGAGAATATTCCCTGCCCTTCATTAAAGTTCTGTGCATCCCGTTTGTCCAGTTGACTTCTAAAAGTTCTACAGTGCGATCCATTCCGTTTGCGTGTAGACTAAGCTTTCCCCCCAGGAAGGCTTTTAAATTAAATACCTTCCAACATAACCTGGAGTATTCCCAAATAGCGCATTTGACATTTCAATGCAAATTACAAGCGAATATTTAGCAGCAGATCCCATATCCCACAACTCAGTTACTATCCTGTGAAGGGGAAGGAGACCTGGGATGCCTCAGACCAATGAATGAGGGTGGCGTTTGTGAGTCTCTGTGACAGCTTGCCCCCATGACCTCCTTTTCAGAACTAAATTTTCACCTGCCTAAATCAATGTAGTCTTTAAAAAAAAAGAAAGAAAAAGAAAAGGTGATAGAGTACTTAGTATGTGCTAGCGGCAAGTATAAAATATGTCTATGTACCCACTATGGAATTGGGGTGTTGAGATTAGGAAAATTTATATTAACAGTGGTGTCATTTTTACTAGAAATGAAATGCTGCATTTAAAAAATAATATAATACTCTAATAATGTCAGCTGTAGATTCCTTGTGTTCATGCGTTGGCAAATACCAAGATGAAGAGGCACCAATGTCTTAGGAATTGAGTGAAGTTAAGGGGTACAGGGACTTTGTCAGGAATGGAGTACAGAGCAGAATTAAAGTCAGAATCATTTTCCTGTGTTTTGGGTATTTAGTAGTATGAAACTTCACAATTTGGCTCAACTTATAAAAAGTAGCCCATATTAAAACTCTCTGCTAAGATCTAGTATCACATCATACTGAAAATAAGTCCATTTCAAAAGTCTGAATCAGATGTGTCTCCCAAAGCCTCACTAGATGAGGGTTTTGTCCCCAACAGTGCTTTATAGAGGTGAGTGGAACACGAAGGCCCTGGCAGAACCAATGGTCTGTTGGTGGGTTCATGATTGGATGGATTATTGAGAGTTGGTGGGGTCTGTGGAAGGTGAGTCTGGCTAGATGCCCTCTGGCAAAATGCTTGGAATGATATCTAGTGGTCCTTGGCCTCTTCTGTCTGTCTCTGCTCCCCTGCCACCATGAGGAGAGAAGCTGCCTATGCCACATGTCTGCTCTGTCTTCATGCACTGCCTCATTACATGCAGGTACATTACATACATGCTCATACAGGCCTTTGTTAACAGAGCCTCTGAGAACATGAGCCAATACTATTATTGCTCTTTCCTTTCAATCGGTTGTCCCACTGAGAGACAGTGAACCAAGACTTCAACGTGTGCCACAGGGATTCCAGGACTTGCAGAGATGCTGTCCCTGTAAGAACGCCTTCATCCGACAGGGACAATCTATTCTAACTGAAATAAGAAAAGAGGAAGGGAGAGAGAGACCGTGAGGTGATTTCCAAGCAGTCTGGGTCTTCATTCCATTTTATAAACCGAGGAGAGGGGGTTCTTCTGGAAGGGAGAATGGACAGCACAGGGGTGGCAGACAGAGCCCCTCCCCACTCCAGCCCAAACCCCAAGGAAGGGTAGGACTGAGTCAGCCTGGACATGTCCCACACATGCTCCCTATACTGAAACTAGAAAGGGACGGAAGCGCATTTAGACCACATCCTGGAGAGTCAGCTCTGACAGGTTCAGAGATGTATTTTACAAGTAGTTGCCACAAATGACAGCCTTTAGACCCCAGCCTTCCATTTTCTCCACATTTCCGAGGCTGTAAGCACCATGTCGAGCCCTGATATATCCTCAAGGGGTTTACCCGAAAAGAAGGTCACATGGAAAGTATGCTTAGTAACATTCAACCTCAAGAAAGAGATGCTGACTTCAGGCAATTTGGGGATCCTAGAAAGTATAATTCCCCATATTCTACAAGTCTGCGGTTCTGGGTGTTTATAATCAGTGTTTAAAAAAAAAACAGCGTTGAATGAGCTTCATCAGCAATCACTGAGGCAATTCCCTCTCTTGTAACATACCCCAGCTAGTTTCTAAGGCTTATACTTCTCCTTCTAGCCCATCAAGTTGTCTGATACAAGAAATCAGCCTTTAAAAGGCCATTCATTCACAGGTGGTGTGAAGTGGTAAAAATATTGGGAGGGGTTAAGTGAAAACTGGGAGGAAGGGATGGGCTAGACCATGGCGGGGAGGAGATTCTATCAAAACTAAATGTGTAGGAAGATACGATCAGAAATATGCTACTTAGAAAGCAATTTAAAACTAAAGTGAAGAACAAACACCTGTAAAAATGTGGGCTGAGTCCCATACAAGCTGTGGAGGATGACAGATGTGGAGTAAGAGGGTCATTTTTCAAAAAGATGTTACAGGATAACCTATCCCTGCCAGACGCTGTGGCTCATACATTTGATTGCCAGTATTTGAAAAGCTGAGGTAGGAGAACCACCAGTTTGAGGCCAAACTGTGTTACATATGAGATGGTTCCTCAAAACAAAACAAACAAGCAAAATTTATCAAACAAACAAAAACCAATGCCCTGTTGCGGGAGCTCCTTCCGCTCCTTCAGCCAATAGCCGCTGAGATACCNACCCCTTTAAATCCCAACTGGTGTGGGATTGTTTATGACTTACGCCTTCAATGCCCCCCCGAAAAGCAGCAAATCATGTTAGAAATGATTGAAAGGCTCTTAATTTTTCCTTACACTCCACCAATATACTCCACTTGCCAAAGCAAAATAAACAAAAACTCAGCAAGCCGATTTTAAACAAGTTAGAAGCTCATGGCAGTCGCATTTCATATCAGAGTTGGGATTAACACTGGCCTAGAGAACAGAGAATAAAATAATTTTAGCTTTTTGATGAACACAATTAGTCAATTAGCGTCCAAAGTCTCAGACACCCTGAGTTGCGCTCCTATGACTTAAGTCACACGGACAGTCATAAATTCCTAAGGACTTCACCAGAAATTGTTCCTTTGAGCAGTTCTGTGCTCCAGTTCCTTAATCTCCTTCCCTGTATGGGAAGGTGATTTCCCTTTGCTACAAGACCTCAATCTAAATGGAGAGCAGGGATTTTAAGGAGCCAAAGTACAGTCAGTGGTAATAGGAAGCCACAGAGAACATGATAACCCCAAAGGCTGCTAATCCACAATGAATTCGGCTTTGGCTAAATGGAGTTGTAAAAGGGATAAGCTGAGGACTGATCTGACCACAATCCCTCGCTTCATAACCAAGCATTTGTTTTTCAGTCTGAAAATCATCTCTAGGTTCTAGCTAAGAAACTAGAGGAAAGCCAGTGAACACTCAGTCTAACATATCTACAAGAAGAGTGCCAGTCACCGACTGACACCAGGGGTTAGCGACTTCTGTCCTCACATATCACAGGGTCTCCCTCCATTTCCTACTTACTCAAATTTTAAGCACAATTTACTTTCCAGAGACAAATTAAGTAGACCAAAGACAGGGAGGTGACATTTAAAAATAGCGACATACACCGAGAAAACAAACACATACCGGCCAAATGTGACTAACCCTTTCTTATCCTCTAACCTCCTTCCCAGAAAGTTTAGGATTAAGCACAGCAAATAGAAGTGAATATCTCTATGCTCTATAAATGGACCAAACTGTGCAAATATCAGCACTTGATCATTGAGAACATATCACTATCATGAGTTTTAAAAGGTTACGAAGATACTCTCTTTCAGTAAAGAAAGCAAATATCTACAAATGATCATAATTTATTAATCTTGTTTTCCCTTCCAAAAGTTAAGGCAGGGGAAGACAGCAACATTATACCTGATTCAGAAGCCATGGAATAATAAAGTTGCCTCTGTGTGTGTGTGTGTGTGTGTGTGTGTAAGGGAGTGGGGGCAGTAACATGGAGCACAGTAAAAATTCATAATTGAATTGGATGACCATATGAAGACTTGAATCTTATACATTTATTTCTATATTCAAAATGGAAGAAGACAAAATATACAAAAACAGGGGGGATTTTAAACACAGAAAAACACCAGCATTGGGAAGGAACAATGGAGCTTCATTCTTTAGATGCTAAGTGGTTCTTGGTCCATTGCAAACTTGCTTCTTTAGACTCCTGTGATGATGGTTAACACTTGCTGGACACTTGCAAGGGGGCAGGCACCAACTTTATGCTTTATGTGTCTGAATTCACAGCAATGGGCTTTGCAATGCCTACCTTCCAAAAATGAGCAATAAGACATACTATGTCTAAGAGTCCTGCTCCAAGAGCTGAGTATGGTGCTCCATCTCTAAGGAGAAAGAGTCAGGAACATTGTGCGTGAGTCTGAAGCTAGTCTGAGCTGTGAAGTGAGTTCCAGGCAGTCAGACCAACTAGGGATACATAGCAGGGCCCTGTCTATACGATATAATAGAATAATTATTACTAACAATTTTCAATGGGAAAATAAAATTACAAAAAGCCTGGCTCCAAGGCTCACTAATGTCAAATCACAGCAGGATCTTAGCTAATTTGGGACAAATTGAAGTATTCCTATGTATACCTGATATGGGATGTTTATTAAAGCACTCTTAATCTCTAATATACATCCAGAATGCTGTAAAGCAAGATATGATTTTAAAAATTGCAGCTTCTAGATAACATTAGGCATCCAAGTTTATGCTTTAGGTGTCTGAATCCAAGTGTGCTCTATGTCGGTCACCAAATTATGGAATTATTTTTGAAACACTGAATACAGGAACAAGAGTGAACTGTTTCAAGGAACAGAGGTTAAGAAATCAAGTTCTGGCTTCAGACCTAAAATCAAACAACAGATCTGCCACACGCTGGCTACTTTGACCTTGACCAATCAGTGCAACTTCTTTAGGTACCAGTGAGGGTAGTGATGCCCACTTCACCAGGTGAATGGGACAGAAACTAAAATTATGTCTGGAAGTCATTTAGTAGAGGGTTTGGCACACTTCTGTTTATTGCTCTTCTCTCTGTCTCTGTCTCTTTCTCTGTTTCTCTCTCTCTCTCTCTCTCTCTCTCTCTCTCTCTCTCTC
>LOEQ01008284.1:56884-74283 GCA_001685075.1 Bramus lutescens
CTATTACCAAAAGGATGGCCTCTTATAGTTATTGATTTGAAAGATTGTTTTTTCCCTATACCGTTACAAGAAAAGGATAGAGAAAAAATTGCCTTCACAGTGCCTACTTATAATAATTCTCAGCCTACAAAGAGATATCAATGGACTATCCTCCCACAGGGGATGCTCAATAGTCCCACATTGATGCAGGGGGATCTTCTATCTATCTGTTGCTTTCATTGGTTAATTAATAAAGAAAACTGCTTGGCCTTATAGGTCAGAACATAGGTAGGCAGGGAAGACAGAACAGAATTGTGTGAGGAAGAAAGCAGAGCAGGCAGACACCATGAAGCTCTGGCCCGAGATGGACGTAGGTTAGCATCTTCTTGGTAAGCCACAACCCCATGGTGATACACAGATTACTAGACATGGGATAAAGCCAGATGTGAGAATTAGCCAATAAGAGGCTAGAACTAATGGTCCAGACAGTGTTTAAATGAATACAATTAGTGTGTTGTTATTTCGGGTGTAAAGATAGCCAGGCAGGACAAAAAGCAGGCCTGCTCACCTCGTTACTATACCTCACAGTGCTTCACAATCACCTGTAACTCCGGTCCTAGGGCATCTGATGTTCTCTTCTGCCCTACATTGGTACAGGCACACACGTGGTACATACATGCATGCAGGCAAAATACTCACGCATATAAACTAAAATAAATTAACAAAAGAGGAATTAAGTGGAGGATATTACACTGAATCTGTGAGTTTTTAGCAGGCCAGCATCTGACTACTATCATGAAAGCTCAAGGGAAAGTTCTTCAGGGATCAAACTTTTAAAGCCAGAAGGTGAAATGAACAGATACAGTATGTGCCAGAAGGCTAAATACATACTGTCGAAGGGATTGCTCATTAAAATATCTAAAACAACGGGAAGGAGAAGCATGGTGATAGAGCACTGATTTATGTCATGCAAAGCCTGTGTGCAACCCAGGTCCTCTCCAAAAGGAGAAAAGGGAGTTGCTTGAAACAGTCTGCAAAAGACCACTTTTAAACTGTTTGATGTGATATAAACTTACAGAATCCAACACATTTGTAACTTACAATGATAAAAAACAATTAAAAACTATTAACAACAGGCAGCTCCTACAAAGGCTTTTACACACTGTTGTAAAATGTAACAAGAATTGTTTACCCAGACAAAAACCATACATGTTTTCTAGAGTAAGGTTTCTCTGATTTACATGTACCTAGGAGTGAAATTTTGGGCAAAAGCAAGTCTCATTTAGGGATTTCTTAATAAAGCAACATAAATGGCTAACTATCTCCATTTGTGTCTAGCAAGTTCACAGCATTTTCCTAAGCTAATATTCGACATTCAATAGGATTTGGGTTGTAGGACACATACAAGCTATTTTTATGATGGATTAATTTAGCTTTCTTTTAACTCTGTGATGGTTCAAAAGTGAATAGCATTCTGTAGGAACCTTATGTTACATGTTGATCTTTTCCCAGGAGGATGATTTGTGGCACAGTTCTCTCTATCTGGGAGATTGCTAGACAGTTGCGGCCTGCCACACTTTTCAGCCAGCCACACGCTCACCAAAGAGAGCCATTGACACTCTACAGTGAACGCTTTTTTGAAGAATTTTTTGTCAAAAATTAAATAAAATATATTAATAACTCAATACTTCATTGTTCACTCAACTGTGGGTTAAAGTCAGAATTCTGAGAACATTTAATGCAAGCCAGGCAAGCTTCTCTGTTTGGAAGATGAGAATAATCAAATGTCTCTTTGGTGTAAAGTAGATTCAGTAGACAATACGTTTATGGGGACATACCTTCATCGTAAGTTAGGGTGCATTTGTATTCACCCAGGATTTTGTGGAAGTGGAGATATGAAGGCTCAAGGCAACTAAAAACTTTCAATATAAATTACTTTAAAATATCTTCCTCTTTCTTACAACTGTACAAAATAAAATATTCAAAGGATTTTATTTATATATTATTAAGAAATTTATTCATGGATAGGATAGATGTTAAAGGAGTTTTAAATAAACCATCAATTTCTTATGCAGACATGAAAAATGTTATTTTTAAAAATTTTGAGCTCAAAATTATATTTGAAAAACCTTCACCTCCATCCCCAAAACAAGGTTAAATGTATTTCTATATTTTCTTAACAAATGTTGATGAAGCATAGGCAACAGATTGTGAAGAATGTAGATTAGAGTAGAAGTTCAAGTCAATTGGACAGAATCACAGAATATTCTCTATGTTGAGATGCTTGCCTCTACTTACCTAACTTCTGAGACCTTGTGAGGAATGAGGAACAACTACTTATATGCAATATCAGTGCGCTCAACATAAAGATGAACAGAGCCCTGCGGCCCCGTTGACAATTCCACAGCATGCCTTAGGAAGCCTTGCAAAAGAACATGTACAGTACTTAAAACGACAGTTAAGTAGTTCTTATTGACACTCGCTCAAGTTGGTTAACACATGTTATTTTCTTTAATGTTACATTTTTAAAATGTTATTACATTGCTAAATAGCATATCATTTTTAAAGACAGTAAAAAAGAATGACCAAATAAGCCCAATGAGCTTTTGAAGTGGTGTGGTAGTTTTGGTGAACATATTATGCCTCATAAAAAGCTATTGCTAAAAGCCATCCAAACCTACATCTTGACTGTCTCTTGAAAAAAAAGGAAGATAGGAGTAGGAGACCATTATTTAAATAGGATACCATTTTTAGCAGCAGGTTCATTGTTTACAAAGAAAACTAAGCTACAACCTGCCCATTACTTTCAGGCTTGTGATATGAAAAATAATATTTTAGTCTATGTAGCCACAAATAGGTTCCTTTTTCTAATTCTGTGTGTTCAGCTGAAAAGCAAATGTATCATTTGTAATTGAGCCATGCAGAAAGGTTAGATATAACCCTGTTGATTTTCCTCCAATTTTGAACTATAATTTACACAATTTATTCATAGAGAAGAGTACAGAAATGGAATTTTCATGAAGTTATACTCCATTCAGGAAGAATGATGCTTCAAAAAACCCACGTGTTCTGCATAATACCATGTTGAAAAAAATGAAATTGCATTTGAATTTGTTTTCTTTCTAAGCTCCATTTGTGCTTTGGTCCTAAAGAAAGATGGTACTGAGTCCTTGGAAATAATCCATGTAGAATACACTGATGAATCCATTTGGAAACCACACTGCCAAATGCTGACTTCCCTTCATTGACTCTACACAATTCTTCCATCACGCCCAACTTGAGAACTGACTGAGAGGAAGAGTTGCTTTTGATAAGACTTGGCAGTTTGTACTCTTGGTTAAACAAAATTATCTATCATCTACTTAACTACCTACCTATTGCCTAATAATCATCAATCTGCCATCCCGCCAATAACAACACCTTCTTTTGATATGTTAATGTGGTCAGACCATTGTCAAAACCAAACAAGAGTCCCTAGCCAAAAACTATGTGACCAGGCCTGCATTGGGCACAGCTGCAGCTTAGTTGGCCCTGAAACCAGGTCCCATCTGTAAGGGTTGGAAGCTCAGTGACACTGGCCACTCTCAAGCCAATTTAAAGAAGGCTGAGAAAGCTAGGCAGACAGATGGCAAAGCAATACAGTAATGAGGAAAATTTAGCGTATGTTGATAATGCACTTCTCTTTCCAAGAGGATGTCACAACTATCAAGTAACACTCCATAATGGAGCATCGATCACTCAGGGGCATGCAAACATTGGTGCTAACTGCAAAATATCAGTCAAGGTGTTCGTAAATATCTCCATATGTAAACAGAACACAACAGTCTGCTAATACAATTAGCAATACGCATCTCATAACACAATTAGAGCTTCCAATTCCATTGGCTTAACTCTTACCTTATTATTCTCTTAAGACTGTCTCATAATTGTTAATTTTGGTTTTGATTTTTGCTATGGGCCTCAGCTCAAGTGAGGCTAAAAATATTAGAAATAATGGGTTGAACCAAATGTAGATGAAATATCATTATGGCCTTGGTACCTGCATGAAGGAGGAAAGACATGAAGGAAGGCTTGCGCAGAGATGCCCAGGGCACTGCAGGAGGGAGGAGCTGGATTTCATCCCATACGACTGTGCCGCACTAATGGGTTCTGATTAGAAGAGATGTCCTGCCTCCATTTATATTCTTAGCTTATCCTTCTGCTCGCTGGGTTGAGGGTGGATTGGGAGAGACCATAAAGGAAACCATATTAGGAGACTGTTGTACTTTCCTGTGAAATGAGCAGCCTGGTTTGGGGCTGAAATACAACGACATTTACAATGTGGCTAACAGGATAGATGGACAGAAGGGCACCAGTCCTGGTTGTTGCCTCTCTGGCACCCTTTCTTTCTTTATAAATTTGCTTTTTGTACCTTAAATCTTAATGCCATTATGATTTATGGCCACATGAAATCTTTTAAATTAAGATTTGTTTGATTGTCTGTTTCTATTAAGGTGACTATAATAGCAATTTTCCTTTTCTAAACAAATATTTTGCCACGCACTGCAAGTCAAGGGCCTGTGCATGGCTCCTGACGATGATTAATTCCTGCTGCTGAATTCTTTACTTTCTATAACTAATTTAAGATAGCTGCCACTTTTTAATAACTAAAGGATATAAATCCAGTGGGATATTTTTCCTTAGGTAATTGATAAAACATCTCCATATAAGTGACTATAAATTATGACTGTGCCACCCCATTCTGTCACCGTGCAAGGCTACTCAAAGTGCACACGATCCAGTCTGCCACTGTGCAGTGGTGCATACGATTTATCCAAAACCAAACAACAAATCACAGAGTCAAATGCTGTCTAAACCAATCATTTACCTAGACTTTCATTCAGTCAAATGAAAACCTCACTGCCACTCTTGTGCTTTCTTGTTTGGATTTTTTTTAAAGGTTAATGATTACAAACAAAAATGATTGCTAACCCACTCTCTTATAGGACGGATGTTGCAGTGGGTGAGGCAGATGTCATGCATCTCTATTAGCTTACCAAAAAGAGAAATGCTAAGCAAATAGATAAAATTAATACATAAGGAAATAAAATCCCTCCAGATTTCTGAGGACTAGCATATTTCTAGTCCAAATGATTTGTTTCTCTCAAGTGAATGCAATTTCTCTGAGCGCATTTAAACGCCACTTCTGTGAAGACAAGGCCGCAGATATTTGTGACTCTTGAGCAGGATCCCTTTCTGCCACACAAACATTAGAAGAAAGCAGAAGCACCAGAGCTTGGCTAAATGCAGAAATGAGCTTTGGATTGCGCTGGTGCTGGCTTATAGGGAACATAATTTTGTCTCTTCACCAAATAGTGGGGGAAGGGTTCCAACCAGATTCAAAATGGCATCTGAACCACTCAGAGAGAATGAGGACATCTGTGCATATTTATGCCTACAAAAACATGCGGTACAATCTTCCATCAAGGGATCCCAGCTGCGAATGAATGGTGTGTCATGATCTAATGCTAGCAACCTCTCTCAGCCATCCACAGCAAGGGCATCCTGATGGTCGCTCCCTGAATACTCACTCACAAATATAACTGATTCCATTTAACTTCATATGAGTTGGAGACAAATGATGGCTGCATGTTTATGCAAAGCGTCTCTGTGAAGAAATGAAGCTAATTTTCTTCTTGAATAACCTGTGAAGTAGAAGAACAGTCACATGGTGGCAAGAATATATGGCAACATGTTTCAGGGAGGAGAAGTTTTCGAGTTCAGCCAGTCAACTGCCGCACGGTAACAGCTGCAGTGGGGGCTGCTTGGTATCAGAACAAACATGGGTGATCATTTGAAGCAAAGAATAAATAGTGCAGAATTTAGAGGTGAATTTCTAGCATATGCACCTACTAAAATAAGCTATTATTTTCTACCAACAGATCTTTTTAGAAAGCCACTGTGCTATATTTATCTTTACTATAGGAAGCAATTGTCTATCTGGGCAGTCTCTGAGGACCATTCATTAAGAATGCTGAGCATGCCAAAGATTTCTACCATTTAGTTAAGAGCCAAATGTTGGCTAAATGACTTTATTCAAGAAAAGAAAAAGAACTGCAAATTGATATGCTTGAAAAAGACATTGATATCCATTCAGTACAACCTGAACTTTTTACAGGTAGAAAAACTTAAGACTCATGTCACATGGCTTTCTAAACTGCAAATTTTAAATGAACTTCCAAAGAAAATGTACTGGGAAGATTATGCTGTGCCATATGAAAACCAGTGAGGTGTATCATTACTTCCCCTCCAAAGAATAGGTTAAGACCACTTAAAAATACTTAATTATTTCCTTTAATATAATCTAGATAAAAATTGGCTAGTGGAAGGACTGGAGAGATGGCTCAGCACTGTATTTCAGGAGGACCTGATTTTGGCTCCCAGTTCCCATGCTAGGTGGCTCCACTTCCAAGAATCCAATGATTTTGGCTTCCAAGGGCACCTGTGCTCATGTACACATACCCATATGCACACACACATACCCATACACACACACACACACACACGCCTACACATAATTTAAAATAATAAAAGCCAATCTGAAAATGACCAACTGCTTCACTATAAAAATGTCAACATCCTGAAGACCAAGAGACTGAAAGTATATGCAGAGAGTTACAATCTAATACCCCAGCTTTGCTTTTGGTTTTATTGAGGCAGCAATTTATGGTTTATGTTATGCTGCATATTGTGATATGTGGCCCCTACCTGCTTTAGCTATCAAAATCCTAAAGCCTTTCTTCAACATTAGAAGAACTCTGTGCAACACAAAAGCATCAGCTAAGACCAGAGGAGTCCTCTTTCTTATGGTAGTTCTTTGGTTAAAAATACTTCACTGAGGGCGTGAATATGGAAATGGGACATAGATGGGGGATCTGGGAGGAGATGAAGAGGGTGGGAAACTGAAATGTTCAGAATATATATGTGTATGAAATTCTCCAAGTGTTCAATAAGATATATTTATTTTAAAAAATTCAGGAAGTGAACATCTCAGAAGTGTCAGGATATCCCTGAAATTTGCCAGCTTCACAAGGTTCCTCCCTCCCCAAGGCTGTATAAGCAGTAAGGGCTGCTAAAGACAGGAGACTCTCCAACCTGCTGAGCTGCCTGTAAGACATGCAGAGAGCGCCAAGGTTCTAGCTTTAGTGAGTTGTCACCTGCTCTGGGTGGGGCTTTCCAGTAATGCCTTTGAGCCACTGAGCTCTTATAAGGACCCCTTTCCCAGACCCTTATAAGAAAACCCAATAAATGCTTGGTTTTATTCAATCTGATAACAACATATTTGATTGCAGACCTTGCTCGCTAGACTTGGCTCAGTGTTGCTTTTGGTTGTTTACAAAATCCTGACAAAAGTTACCTTTTATTTTCTATTAAGAATACTCAATACACACACCTAAGCTTTCAAAACAGAATTGATAAATGGTCTCTACATAAATTTTTATTATCTGCTATAGGGGAGCACTTTGAAAATAGAAAACATTCTCTAGAGAAGTGCAGTTTGTTAGTGAAAGTCGCTAATAAAATCTCTGTATTTTTTATATCAGCCCCATGACTACAGCTTAATTATAAACATGGAAGCACCGTATATCCTTTCAGGTTCCCATTGTCTCTGACAAAATGCCATATTCCATACACAACCCAAAACTGGCTAGGGTAACTGAAATGTAAGCTCCTGCTGTTTCAGCGCTATTCCTGAAATCTAGAACCTAGGAGCTGCATACAGGGAGTGAGAAAGCCAGTGTCCAAATGCTACTGAGCCCATCAGGCAGCCTTGCCGGATTGAGAATGGGGAGGCTAGAGCTGAAGAGCATGGCAAATTCCACAGGGGTAGCAGGGAATCTATTCTACTTTGGAGGAATCTTGTTGTGCACTTTATCACTTTCTAATTGCATAATACTCATGTGCACATACACATATACATGTGCATACAGATATGAATACATACATATTTACATATATACATACAGAGAAAGATTGATGAATACACACACACACACACACACACACACACACACTAGTAACTAGTGACCAGGGTTATCACAAATATTTTCTTCTTAAACATTGCTTTTGTGCTCCCTATCCATACTCTTGACCACCAAGCATTTTGTACTAATGAGAGCAAAACAGTTTCAGTCATAGATCAAGGGATAAGTGATTTTCCCATTCCCATAATAGTATTAAAGTCGTGGTGAGTCTGGGTACACCCCTCTCCTCCAGTCTGGGGTCTCTCCATGAACAGTGACTTTCTTGATGCCTGTATGTTTAAACTGTGCCAAAGCAGAGGAACTGAACACAGTAATGTCAGAGTCAACAGCTATAGCAGTGGCATTTAACCAAATAAATGCACTGAGTGCTACGTTTCTCTTTCAAAGCTAAATGAGTCAGATTCCTCGAAAAATCAAATGAAGCACATACACATTTCTATTCTGTTGTCATCTGACAGTTCATTGCTACAGGGAAGTGAAGCAAAAATAAACACAGGAACCCATAAATTGCTTCCAATTGTCTGCGAACTCCTTAAGTACAGAGTAAGTAATTCTAAAAGCAGAATCTAGATTCCAAACAGACTCCAATATGCTTTCAAGCGCCTCTTAACATATTTCTTTGGGGAACTGCCTAAGTGCCGAATGCTGAGCTCCTCTTTGTTGGCACAGCTTCCTTATGTTCATCCTGTCCAATGGAACAACCACGAGGCCAGATCTCACAAGTGTGTCACCAGAGGACTCCCTATGGTGTGACCCTCAGTGCCACTATATGTAAATATGACACAATTTCAGGGAAATACGACATAATGAGAGAATATTATTATGCAGCTTTCTATAAGTCCTAATTTGCATGTTTCCAATAAGGGTACACAGCTCACAGTTAGCACACACAAGCCGTCATTTTCCCCAATACTATAATTATTGCTTGTGAGCCTTGAAATAATATCTCTATCAGTTCCAGAGATTACCACAATGGCGATGGGATAATTAACATTTCTTTCTGCTTTCAAAAAAAAATCATGACAATATATTGAAAACTTCTACAAGTCTATAGATCAGGGATAAAAATTCATATTATCAGGCTTAAACTTCAGGAGTTTAAAAAATAGCAAGAATGATTGAGAACTATTATAGCAATAAAAGAGGATCGCATTGTCGGAAACTTGGCAGCCATCTCTTGTGTCTTTGATGGAGACATTAGTTAAAATGCAGAAGTGATATGAAAGAGATTATCCACCTGTCAGAAAGGCATTGCTGGGGAGACGGCACAGCTAGACAAGGTCAGGATGCCTACCTTCAGTTTTACCTCGGAGATAACGAGGAATAACGCTGATCCATCTCTGCACTCTACAGATATTTCATTCTCTTTTATCAGCAAGTTAAAGCTCAGCACCAAAAGGTTAGCCAGTTAGGAAGTTGGGCTGTATACCATCCTAACAAAATCCAAGCAACCGGTACTTAGTATGCTGTGATGCATCCTGCCGCTAGTTATCATTCCCAACCTGCCACATCACCAGACCCTCCTGTTGTTATTCCTTGTCCATCTTCTGTCTGTTAGATGTGCTTATATTTGCTGTAATTTAGTTCAGCTCTCCTCTGGGGGGGGGGTGAACCTTAGTAGAAGCAAAGGAACAAAAGAAAACAAGGAAGAAAAGCTCTGAGAAGGAGAGCTATCTTCTGACGAATAAGAAAGGAACATTTCATCTCCAGTTCGGAGGCAGGACTTGGTTACTTGGTGCTTTGATCCGTTTTCTTATGAAGGGTAAACATTGGCTATCTCACCGCATGTTCTTGAAAGAGAAAACTTCCCTCGCAGGTCCTAGCATTGTGACCATCCAGCAGGTACTTACTGTAGCCATCCACGACTAAATGTTTTCTAGCCTCCATAGGTCTTTTACAACCCCATGGTGACCTTTTACCTAGCCTTGGTCTTTCTCACTTAACACATATTTAGTACAGCTGACGAATGCCAGGAACTGCTCAATGTGCTGAATCGGCAACAGAAACCCAGGCACCAAATATAAACAAGCCGCCCATTCCAGCAGAGAAGCAAGCCGCAAAAACAGAACACTGTAACTGAACTATATCAAATGTTCCCTGGATCAGGCATGCATCGAGAAAACTCAGATGAAGAAAGACAAAAATATTATTTATTAGTCAAAAAGGAGTTGTAATTTGAGATTAGTGGTCAGAGAGACAGTATTATTTTCCTTGGAGAACAGTCAAGAAAACACCTGAACTCTCCAGGCGTGAACATAGTAAGTGAAGAGGCTCTGGGGTGGGACAGTCTCTTTCTGTAGGAAGAGACTAGAGGCAGGGTATTGGGGCAGAGAATGGTCTCATTGCCAGCAGCAGCTGCAGCTGCGAGGTTGTCAGTAATGCAAGCATCACTTTGTCATCAGAAGGACAGGGATTCTATTGGCTCCCTCTCCTCTCCTGCCATTTGGATCCTCACCTGCCCAGAGAATCCTGGTCTGTGACCACCTGGGTGTGAGGAATGGTCACAGAGCTGGTGTTAGAGAAAGAAAAGGTTCAGCCATTTTTATTCTGAGTGAGTATGGATGCCAGCTGGCTGAAGCAAAATTAAGTAGGCAAATAAATAATAAACAAAGAAATGAGATAAATGTATAAAATTATGACCTGAGTTGCGAATACGAAGTCAACTGAATAAAGGGAATACATTATTTTTATGAAATTTATGTTCATATATATGCTCTTCTAACAAACAAGCACACTTTTAAATGGTCATCTCTTATTCATAGAAGAATTTTTATAAAATTTACACACACGCATCTGCCTTTACTTCTTGTCTAAATTTTGACTTTTTCTATATATTCCATAAAATGTGTAATTTTATGACAGCTACAGCATAGCACCATGTGTACCAGGAAACTCAATGCATTTTTCTCTTCTTTTGTTCTATGGCATGTAATGAACCAGGTCCTATCCAGTGAGAGGTACGTACACAGTAAGATAAGGAGTAAGATGAGAAAGGAATACCTTTCTACAGTCTGAATAAGTCTAAAATAGACTGAAAATTTCATGTAACAAGGCTTTGATTTAATTACCATTTGTATATACACTTCCAAGCATACACATAAAGTAGTCAATAGTAAAACATAAAGTCACTTTCTTTTTTGAGATTATAATTATTTTTGAAATTATAACTTACCTTATGTTAATCAAGGGGAAAAATGGGTGCCAAGACATCCTCAAGTCATTCCTACTTTTTATGCTCAGGGCCTATACATAAGCTTACATTCATTTGATCAACATTCCTGGTTTTCATGTATGTTGTATATGGTCATATGAGTAAACATTTTGGTGTGAACTAATAGGAAATTGTGGGAAGTCCTTCCTTGCAGCCGGGAACAAACAAACAAGCAACCTCTTATTACAGGAACTCATTCTTATTCATTGACACAACATGCTTTCTGAATGTTTATGTTAAAGTTCTCCATCCCCCAAAAGATCCTTTTCCACACTGAATTTTTTTCAACTAACAAAAATTATGCATGAATAAACATGATTTCCTCCCCAAACCTTGAGTTGCGTAGATAGTTCTCACAGGAGCATCTAAAAGACGCTTCTGGAGATGTCAGCTAGTTGAGGTCATTAGCATAAAAATATCATTAACTATCATTAACTAAAACACAACTCGGATAGCTGGAAACCCTCCGCCTTTAAATCAACAGCAGTCAATAAATGGAAAGTAGCTTAGCAATCATGCACTGACTTAAATGTACAGCCAGATCAAACTACTGATTATCTGGACCATACCCCGGGTTCTGTCCTGGATGGATGCTTCAGACAGGAGTTTACAATGATCAATCAATGACTCCTTGCTCTGTTTTTGCTGGGGAATCATTGCCTATTGATGCTACAATGTCTGGTTGTCCTGGTAGAGAAGAAACAGCACTTCTTGTCATCTTTTTGCTTCCTCTCTTTCTCTTCTCTCTTCTCTTTCTCATGTACCAAATGGCATGTGGTTACCCTGCCAACTCAGCAAAACAGACCAAGGAGGATTTTGTCTGTCTCTTGTATTTCCCCCAAGGAAACATTCTCTATTGATCTAGAAACCTCATGAGTAAT
This sequence comes from Bramus lutescens, assembly GCA_001685075.1. Classification (NCBI taxonomy): domain Eukaryota; kingdom Metazoa; phylum Chordata; class Mammalia; order Rodentia; family Cricetidae; genus Bramus; species Bramus lutescens. The sequence continues at coordinate 68,980 of LOEQ01008284.1, forward strand.
AATTCTTTTAAAACTGCTCACTTCACATATGCCTCCCAAACAATTTTCTGTTTGTTTATATGTATGTCATTCAAGCATCATGACCACAGGGGTCTCTGTTACTATTGCCAGTGTTTAGGCAAGGAAATGAAGACAGAGGTCACGTGGTTACTTAATGGTAGAAAATTATTCTAATCCCAACAACCTGTGCCTTTATGTAATAAATATTTATCTGACCTTCACCATGCAAGTACAGTGGGATCAACTGGTTTGAATAATGATTCTCCTGTAATAATTATTATCCCCTGTCATGTGTGAACTCCACTTTCAAATCTTACATCCAGACTTGAATTCTGGAATGTGCGCATGTATTACAGCCCTTCTTCGAGACCTTCTGCCGTACTTTCTACAAGATCACTACACGTGACAGTGAAAACATATTTCCAAATTCTTTTTATATCATTCTGCCGTATTCAACTAGATTCATACTTTCTATAATATTTTCATCATATCTTTGGCTTCTACTTTAGCCATGACTATTCTAGTATTTCCAAACTAGTGATGAAATTTGACAAAGTCTATGAAAGTAAACTGGAAAGTTGCCAATCACAAGACCTTAACTTGGTCTTGAGTATGTGTGTTTGTGTGTGTGTGTGTGTGTGTGCATGCACATGTGTGTATGTGCTTGTACTTTTGTATGTGTGTGTTATGTGTCTATATGTGTCTATGTGAATGTGTGTATATGTGTGTATATCTCTTTGTGGATATGTGTGTTTGTGTGTGTGTGTTATATGTGTGTATGTTTGTATGTGTATGTTATATCTGTGTATGTGTGTAAAGTATGTGTCTCTGGGATATGTGTGTGTGTTCATGTGTGTATGTATGTGTATGTTTGTATGGTATGTTATGTGTATATGGGTGAGTGTGTGTGTATGTGCATATGTGTATGTGAGTGTGGGTCTCTCTGTGTGTGTTTGTGTCCACACACACAAACACACACAGGCAAGCAAAAGCAGTCCAGGTTGTTTTACTGACCTCTCACTCACATACCATTGCTTCTCTCTGAACAATGAAACCTGAGGTCTTGGGAATCAGGGGGATCAAGGGACCCATTACCAATTTTTAAAACTAATTTGAAATTTGAGAATTTGAGGGAGATAATCAAAGGACTCCTTGCTCAGAGATCATTCTTGCAGATACAGAGCAGCATACCTCTCCATTTGCCCTCTCCCCAAATCACAAGATTTCTACTCAGTGACCATGCAGTGAACAATATGCAGTGAAAAATGACCAGATCCTATGTAGGTATAAAACTCAGACCTACTCACAGAGTTTCCACAAAGGTTTGATGAGATTATTCTGAATGCCAGGCTTCTTATCCATTGTAATAATGAGGAGAATAGATTTTGTACCAAGACTTTCTCGTTTTTACTATGAAAACTTTCAAACACATGTGAAGGTAGAAAGATGACCATAATAATCTTGATTTGCCCAGATCTGTTTCCATGAACAATCATTTCTTACATCTGTAATCATATATACACTACACTTGGAGCTATTTTAAATATAACTCTAGATACAATATCATATTTAAATACTAGTGTATATATATATAAAACCAAAATGGAAGCACTCTTGACAAATCACACCAGAATGCCCTTATCACGCCTACAGCTTTAATAGCAGCAACTTCAGGTTATCCAACATACCAACAAATGTCTCTAGTCGGCTAGGCCATCACTTCTTTGCATTTTAGGTTGGAGGCCACAATGTCCATACTGTGCTCTTTCTCTGTCTTGGCTGCTTTTGCTCTGTGGCTGTCCTTTCTTCTTCTCTCATTTTATCCCTTCCTCTTTTTGTTGTTACTGAAGAAACTGGGTCATTTTTTTCACTTGATACAATTTCCCACAGAATTCTGTATATATTATATATAAAACAAAACTTCCTTTTCATTACCATCAACCCGGCTTTTCTCTGCCCATCTCAAGGGTTCTAATTTATCTCAAACACATCTCTCAGTACGCAAAGTGTTCACTCCAGAAATATATATGTTCATTTTTCTTAAATACCAGTTTGCTTTAGCAATTACTGTGTGTCAAGAACTACTCTAAAGTCACCATAAATATTACTTCCATCTGACTGTAAGAATAATGGTTGCTACTGAATTTACAATTGTGATATCTACAGCTCTAAATCGAGAGGCCAAGCCCTTCCATTTATGAATGTAGGACAGTGGTTCTCAACCTTCTTAATGCTGCGACCTTTTAATATACTTTCTTATGCTGTGGTGACTCCAACCATAAAGTTATTTTTGTTGCTATTTATAATTATAATTATGATGCTATTATGAATTGCAATATAAATATCTGATATGCAGGATATTTGATATGCAAGCCCTTTGAAAGGGTCATTCAATACCCAAAGGGGTCATGACACACAGATTGTGAACCATTGATGCAGGACATGGAATGTGATATATAGGACACAGACTTTGATATCTTAGGAAATATTGTACTCCAGTAATTAGACATCAATATTCTAAATTATCAAATACTTACTAAGTTGGAACTCTGAATTATAACTAAAATGCCTAATGTGAATTAACTAAAGGATGGGTTTCTTAAAAGAAAAGCAACTGTCATCTTATTAAAATGTATAAAACACTATGAAAATGGTTGAGATGAAAAGGCAATCAATATCAGTTATGATCATGTGGATTTGCTTGTCATAAAATGATTGAACCTTAGAAGATAAGTTTTCAATTTAATGCACTTACTAAATGTCACCTAAAGTTATGAATAGATGAGGAATGAGTTAAAAAGACAAGATTAAAGTTAAACCAGAACCCTCAATTCAGGTATAAACTGACTATTGATCTTATTGAGCCTGACTGTTAGTATTCCCAGAACAATTACCTCTAATAAATTGGAGCATGTGCTCAGGCCACACTTGTAAGTTGATGGATTGCCAAAATAATAGAATATGTGGGACTCTTCACAATACCCTTCAAATGCAGTTTTACATTAAATTTGGAGAACACTGACCTAATACTTTCACATTTTAGGATTAATTTCAAAGACACACTCCCAGATGTAAAGCATTAATACACCAAATACCAAAGCATCCTGTACTCAAAGCACATTAAATGGACCAAATTTGGGTTGTACGTTCAAAAAGTTCTTTTTGTAAACAGTGACATACTCTTAATTGCACATCTGTCCTTTAAAACGACCCTGTGGCGGTGTTCAGGGACAAGGATCACTATCTTGATCCTTTGGATGCTCCTGATGTATTCCAGAGGTGACTGTCTTTCTCTGTCACATTGCAGAAGCAACTGTCCTGTCAACTTACCCTCCCACTGGGTAAAATCTCCTGTCACCCACACCCCAGAAAGCAGAGACAAGTAGCTTTCTTCAGAGCCAATCTGAGTATTCTCTCAGATCAACAGACTATGTAGCAAGAAAAGTTAAAGGCTGAAATAACTTAAGAAAGGAAAGGTTTCCCCAGTAAGAGTGTTCTAATTGAATTATAACTACATTCCCCCCTCCTCTATCCCTCACTCCTACGTTTCCCATGCCCCCAAACTCCCTCTCCAATAGTCTTTTACTGTTTGTTTGTTATGGGTGTGTGTGTGTGTGTGTGTGTGTGTCTGTGTGTGTGTAAACAAATATGTAACTGCATCCTGCTGATACATTTCATGCTGCTTGTATGTATGTGATTTCAGGGCTCACCAGATGATATTAGATTAGGGAGCTCATTCCTACAGAAGACAATTAATTCTCCCTCTTTCAATAGGTGTTCGTAATTGTTCCTAACTTTTCATCTAGCGGTGGGGCTCCATGAGATTCTAAGACCCCCCATCCATATATCAGTTGATGCTGCCATTCATTGTTCATGTCTTATTTAGGTAGTCATACTGTTGAGAGTGCATGGGTGTGGCTTCCCTGTAATATCAAGTATATGCAATCTCACAGCAAATACCAAAGATCTTCTGATTCTTATAGTCTTTTCCCGTTCTCTTCCATGATGCTCCCTGGGTTTTTGGTACAGGGTTAGACTGTAGGATGAAGTCTTGCCTTTGCGTCTTTCTCAACCACCTGGTAAGAAGTTTTTCATCTAATAGTCATTTTCTTAAACCATAGAAACTGCACAATAGGCACATTATACACGAAGAACAGTTTCAGGATAGATTCCTGAAAGCACACAGGTAGCATGAAAAGTGTTATTGTATAGATCCACTATTCAACACTGAAAGGTTAATGATACCTAAAGTGATTCAGAGGTCTACCAGAGACAGCCTCTATGTGCTCAAGTTGAAGGAAGTGCATATAAACACACACACACACACACACACACACACACACACACACACCAGTGAACAAACTCAGAGATGGATGACAAAAGACCTCTCAAGCCCGACAAAACCAACCTACAGCTCCTTCATAATCCCACTATAATTCTGTGATTGTATTTACCCTAGAAATATTTTATTGATATAATTGTGCCTATTTATGAGATACTATATAATGATATGTGTATATAACATGCAATTATCAGAACAAGGTAATTAGCATTTCTATTTCCTTAAACATTTATATAAGGATGCTGATGCTAAATTTGTTGCCTATTAAAGAACATAATACTTTTTAAAAGGAAATCTGGGAAATAAAAGGCCATAATCATTAACTAGATTCTTTCCTTATGTGTTGCATGTTTAAATAATGTTTTTAGACTATAATTTGAATGTAGGCTGCAGAATGGTAATTGGGAAGCATTCTATTTGTCTCTTATAAAAACAGTTACATGTTCACACACAGAGAGAACAGGTGGGATCTTGTTTTGAACATAAAACTTTTCAGTCTCCTCAAAGAAATGCTAGAAGGATGAGGTCTGAATCTATAAAACAACGCAGAAGGAGAAAGGCAAGATACACATGCCCTTCCCCCAACAGTCCTGGATCAAAGAAACCCTCCCTCTGACCAGGCTACTCACATGGTCAAAGTTCTTAATAATTCCTCTCCCATAGAATCAGGATCAGACACTTCTGGACCACTCAGACCCTCAGGCACAGAACATGGTTCTCTTGTCGATAACAGAGGAGTGTCACTGAAGACAGAAACAGTCACTTTCTCTTTGGTTTTTCTACTAATGCTCTTCTAATGCATTTTGAAAGTAGGTAGACTTTGATAGTTCAGAATATATTAAAATGGATAACATTAATATTTTTCATGTTGAAGGAAGTGTTCTGTTCTATGTAGTGGAAGGGGAGCAGGCCTGCTTTTCGTCTGGCCCAGCTCCTGCAAGGCTAGCTTATACCCCGAAATA
>LOEQ01008285.1:21219-58414 GCA_001685075.1 Bramus lutescens
CTGGCCAGTTCCTAATGTGTAGGCTATTAAGGTAGACTAAGTACTAAAGAGATGGCTTAATAGTGAAGAGTGCTTTGTCTTCTTGCAGAGGACCTAAGTTCAGTTACCATGACTATTATGAGGTGGTTCAAAACGACATATAACTGGAACTCCAGGAGGAATCTGCCTTCTGAACTCATGTGTACACACCACCCCATACAACAGCAGTTCTCAACCTTGAGTCACAATGCCTTTATAAGTCAAGCAATCCTTTCACAGAGGTGGCTGAAAACCTTCAGAAAACATAGATATTTACATTATGATTCATAACAGTAGCAAAATTATAGTTATGAAGAAGCAACAAAATTATTTCATGATTTGTAGGGTCATGATGACATGCGGAACTCTATTAATGGTTCACAGCACTAGGAAGGTTTGAGAACCACTGGCCTACATGCAAATACCCACAAGCATTAAAAATATTGAAGAGTAAGCTTTTTTTTACAATCATTTGTATATTTGTAAATTTCTATCACAATGAATAATTTCTTTTAATTTTTATATAAATGTTCACGTAGAATTCATTTATATTCATTTTCTATTGTATATAAACATAATGTTTTGCTATTTTGTTTTCATCCTCAATGCTATTCATATTCTGAATCTGCACATATAGAAATTCATTACTTTTACAAGAGTAGATAGACTACCTGTTTGTCCTCCAAATAAGGACAGGAATCTGAGCTTAGAAAACATTCTCCAGTTAAGGTTAGACAGGGAAGGGGAAACCTCATTGAGAAAAGGATTCCTCCATTTTGTGCTGAGCTCAGAGATCAATCTGGACATGGTTGACTGTGATCTTAATAGTAGAGTTCTCCAACGAAAACCCAGCTTAGAGAAGCATTCAATAATTTATCTGACTTCTTCAACCAAATAAGGCTTTATTTTTAATATTTTTCTTAGAATTTCATTATTTGAAAAGAATTCAAAGGCAAAATTAATGTTTGTCCTTTAAAATTATTTCCCTATTTTTAGATTATATGATAATTATATCATTTTCCCTATTCCTTTTTTATTTGTTTTACATCTCAACCACAGCTTCTGCTTCCCATCACTTGCTCTCCCACCTCTGCTGGATCCCACCATCAACTTCTCTGTTTCTGTTCAAAAAGGGAAAAACCTCCCACAGCTATCAATAAAGCATAGCATATTAAGAAGTAGTAGGTGTAAGCACCTCCCCTTGTACTAAGGCTGGACAAGACAATCCTGTAGAGGAATTTGTTCCCAAAAGCCAGCCAAAATTTTGATGGCATTCTCTGATCCCTTTGATAGGAGACCAGACTACATATCTGTCACATATGTCGAGGGTCGATCACATGTAGGCTCTCTGGTTGTTGGTTCAGAATCTTTGAGTTCCTACGAGACAGGTTAATGATTTCTGTAGACTTTCTTGTAATGTTCTTGACCTCATTGGCTCCTATAATCATTTCTCTCTCTCTTCAATAGGATTCCCCACGGTTGGCTTAATATTTGGATATGGGTCTCTATTGATTGATTCCCAACATTCTGAGAAACTGCCATTTGATTTCCAAAGAAACTGTACAAGATTGCACTCTCACTACCAATAGAGGAGTGTCATCTTTGCTCCACATCTCCAGCATAACTTATCATTTGTGGTTTGGGGTTTATCCATTCTGACAGTAAAATGGAATTTATGAGTCATTTTGACTTGCATTTAGCTGATGGCTAAAGATGTTGATGTTTTCAGTATTTCTTTGCAATTTCAGATTCTTCTGTTGAAAATTATGTTTAGGTATGTAGACTATTTTTAATTGGATTATTTGGTGTTATGATGTCTAGGTTTTGTTTTTAGTTCTTTATATTTTAGAAATCAGCCCTCTGTCAGATGTGGGATTGGGGAACACCTTTTTCCTATTCTGTTGTCTGCCATTTTGTCCTATTAACAATGTCCTTTGCCTTATAGAAGCTTTTCAGTTTCATGAGGTCTCATTTATCAATTGTTGATATGTGTGTCTTTGTTTTTGGTGTTCTATTTAAGCTGTTGTCTCCTGTTCCAATGCATTCAGGGCTATATCCCACTTTTTATTTTATCAAATTTAGTGTATCTGGATTTATGCTGAGGACTTTGATACATTTGGATTTGAGTTTCATGCAGGATAGTAGAAATGGGTCTATTTGCATTCTTCTACATGTTGACATCTAGTTATGCCTGCACAATTTGTTGAAGATGCTTTCTTTTTTGATTGTATAATTTTGGATTCCTTGTAAAAAATTAGGTGCCTGTAGGTGTGTGGATTTATATCTGGATTGTCAAGTTGATTCCATTGAACCATGTGTCTGTTTTATGCTAATACCATGCTGTTTTTATTATTATAGCTCTGCAGTAAATCTTGAGATCAGTGATGGACATATCTCCAGAAGTTCTTTTCTGTACAGGATTGTTTTAGATATCCTGTTTTTTTTTTGATTTGTTTTTCCAAGTTGAGTATTATTCTTTCAAGGTCTGTAAAAAATTGTGTTGGGATTTTGGTAGGGATTGCATTGAATCTATATTTTCATTATGATAAGACGTCCATTTCAACTATATTAAGTTTATTAATCCATGAACATAGGAGATATTTCCATCTTCTGATATCTTCTCCAGTTTCCTTCTTCAAAAACTTGAAGCTCTTGTCACACAGGTCTTTCACTTGCTTGGTTAGAGTTACCCCAAGATATTTCATACTATTTGTGGCTGCTGAAAAGGGTACTGTTTTCCTGATTTCTTTCTTAGCCACTTTGTTGTTTTTATATAAGGGGACTACTGATTTTTTGTTAAATTTTCATCTAGTCATTTCACTAAAGGTATTTTATTGGCTATAGAATTTTCTGGTAGAATTTTTGGTTTAACTTATATATACTATCTTTGTCATTTGCAAATAACAATGCTTTGACTTCTTTTTCAATTTGTATTCTCTTGCTCTTCTTTGTTTGCCTTATATCTCTAGCTAGAACCTTTAATACAATATTGAGTATGTATGGAGAGACTGGATAGCTTTGTCTTGTTCATGATTTTTGTGGAATTGTTTTGAGTTTCTCTCCATTTATTTTGATGTTGTCTGTCAGCTTGCTGCATATTGGTTTTATTATATCTAGGTATGTTTCTTACAACCTTGATCTCTCCAAAACTTTTGTCATGAGGGGGTGTTGGCTTTTTCTGCATCTAATGAGATCATGTGTTTTTTATAAGTTTGTATATATTGTGGATTACATTGATAGATTTTTGTAACAAATATCTAAGTTGTTCCAGAATAATAAGAACTTAGGAGTCAGAAAATTCAGTAACGACCTGATAAACCCAAGGACAGTGAAGAGTCATTTCGCTGACCCACACTACATGTTTTTCCCCAACTACCAGCCGAGGAAATCCCCCAGAATTCCTTTCTTCCCTCTTTATGTCCCCTCTAGCAGACCTTCTCAGTCCTCCAATAACAGCATGGCTTATCCCTGTCAGTCAATCACTGATTCTGTCCTTTAACTCATGGCTATTTTATTGGCATATTAGAGTGGCTGGAAAAGTTCTACCACAGCAACCCTCTGCTTTTTTGGTAGAAACACATCTCAAAATTTAATAATCTTTGCTTTTAATAACATAAATTCTACTATAATAAAATGATAACTGAAAAGTCTATGGTTATGATAGCACCAATGTTCCTTCTGATACTGGTAAAAGGACAGAATGGATATGCATATGCATCATTTTAAAACCATATTAGCAATCACAGCCTAAGCAACAAGACAAGAGAAATAAAACTGTATATATTAAAAACAAAAATAAATACACTTTCATATATACAATGGAATTTTTCACTATGAAAAACTTGAGTATATGAAAAGGCCTCTATAACCAATAATTAAATTGTATAAAGTACAAGATAAAATCAAAGGTTTTAACTTTAACATAGTAAAACTATGTACAATAAGAATAATTATTAAGTAAGAAATTCTTTCAAAAAATCCAGTCCATTACTATTTTGGCAAATTCAGAGAAAATACTCTATTATCTATCTTATATTGGTGAGTTCAAAGCTTTGTACCTAATAACTTTCTATCACAACTAAGAAAAACTATAACTGAAACTATCTAATCTACCAACTCTATAGGAAACCCAAGAAGAATATGATATTACATGAATAAACAAGAAGCACAGAGCAAACAACTTCCAAATCTAAAAAATGAAGGACAGATATGACCTCCTGGACATTTTCCCCATACTTCCTCTGCAACTTTCAGGTGTCCATCTTTCTCCTACAGACCTCAAATTTCTGAGAGACTTTTCTGTGCAACAGGAATTTTCAAGGACTGTCCTACCTAGTCTGGGCAAAGTTTGATTTTTGGGGGGGTACTCTTTGTCCAATTTTGACAGCATATTGTCAGCAATCAGTGCAAGAACCTCTTCTTTTTTTCAGTGCCTAACTTTGGCACAAATGAAAGCAAATTCCATAAAGAGATTTTTGTATATCCGTCATCCTCTTTTGGAATAAAGTGGTGCTGCCAGGGCCAGACATGTCTCACTATTATTAAAAGCCTTATGTTTTTAAAACATTAAATTGCTCTCTTCTCTAGGTTCCGGAAGTGTTTGAAGACTATCTATCTATTTAAAATATGACTCTGCTTGACCTTGTAAACCTACCTAATATGACTCTGTTTAATTATTATATATGACTTACTACTAACCTGTATGTCTTTATTATCCTAGATAGCATTCAAATATTAGAACTTTATATTACATTTTAAAATGAATGCATAGGTACAATATCTTAAATAAGAAATAGAAACAAATAATACAGTCTATCAAAATAATCTTAAAATTATATCAATATATGAAAATATCTTAAACAAGAATAGAATCATTCATATAGTATAGCAAAAATATCCTTAAGTTTGTATCAATATACCAAAATCCATACCAGTGTAAGATATTTGAGACTAGTAGTTGCCTTTTTAGTTTGAGTTTTACCTTTTCAGTCAATTCAATAGTCTGTCATTTTATCCTCTAATTTTTATATCCCCCATTATCTTCTCCAAATGTGATCCCTGAATCTGATTTCCATTGCTTAATTTTCTTCATGACCATGATGAATAACAGCTTAAAACCAATCCCCCTAAATGATAACAAACATCCATCAAATAAACTACCTATTGTCCAGTCTTGGTATTGTGGGAGAGAACAAAACTTATCTAAAGTTCTGACTGGAATAGTCTTTAAGTATGGATCATCTTAGCTAACTTCTTTGAAGATGTCCTGGTTGTCCTGAGAAGGTTGTATTTCAAAGCTGAACTTAGGGTGGAGTTTGACAGCTTTGTGTCATTTCCATAATCCAGGTCTGTTCATCATTGTGGGGCTCCAACATCCTTTTGAAGACTTAAAAAGTCACTATTAGAAATGGTCATGGTTCACTGCAGGAAACATAAACATTTTAAGTGTCATATACAGCAGATGTTAGAGGGGTTAAACAACCACAATCTTTTAAATATGTGCTGGTAGAAAAACTTAATTCCTGGTTACCTATTTCAGACTCAAGTAGTAATTCACATACAGGAATGTAGATTAAGCCTATTTCTAGAATCATTAATTTTTATGACCATTAATATCACAACAGAAGGCATATATATATATATATATATGTGTGTGTGTGTGTGTGTGTATGTGTGTGTGTATCTTATAATTTTTGAAATAATATTATACCTTAAGAAAAGTTTTAATAAAGAGTCAAAATAAAACCAAAGGATTATGAGATTTGTAGCAATAGAAGAGTCCCTAATTTTGTTTTTGCAACTGTCCTATACAAGGTGATTCTTCTGACATGAGACAGAGATTTCAGATTTTCCATTAACAAGCATGCATGAGTTTAGTGTAGGAGAGAGAGATATGGTCCTACTCCAAATTCATTTTTAATTTTTAATCTGATTGGGGCTACAAAAAGATCATTTGTCATATATGTATGTAGAGAAGAGTAGAGATAAACATATGTAAAGATTTATGGGATTTTGTACTATTGGAAGTGTACTAAAGCATTGGGAAAATTTTCTCTTTTTTCTTGAGAATTTTCTCTTGATGATGCATCATTCATTAGATGTCACTTTTTTTTCAGTGGTCTTCAGTTTCCTTAGTTGGATGCTTTTATTCTCATACTCAAGTGATCTATCTGATTTGAATATAATCTTTATCAATTTTGATGGTATCTGTAGCTTTTCTTTTCATGTGGAAACAAAAGCAAAACCTTTACCCCAGTGTATCACACATCATGGTTTCCCTTTTGAGATCAAAAAATCCTTAAAATATATAGGATGATTTAGTTCAGTGTTTGTTCTATCAAATGTCTCAATGAAGCAGTTGTTTTTTGAATATTCCTTTACAATATGTAAATGTATGTCATTGTAATAGTTTTAATATAGAAGCTGAATGACAAATAGCTGGACAGGATAATATTATGGGTCTAGTCAAACAGAAAATGCTGAGAAGGAGGAGGGCAGACTCAAGGGATTTCCCAGCCAGACACAGAACAAACAGGCCATGTAAAAAAGAGGTAACAAGCCATGCACCAAGTGGGAGAACTTAGATAAGAAATACGGCTTAACTTTAGGTGTAAGGCCTGGTTAGTAATAAGGCTTAGCTATCAGTAAAGCATTTATAATTAATATTGAGTCTCTATGTTTATTAATAATTTCAAAAATGTTTCTTTTAATTAGAGATACATACTGAAGCATTGTCATGCTTCATTTCTGTAGGTATTCTACAATGGCCATAATTTCTAACTAATGTGTGATTTCAGAATCAGCCTTTTCAGAACTCAAAGCAGTTTCCCATTGAAATTCTGAATATGTATTTATAGTATAGCACCCTTACTTTAATTTTACAAACTGAAAAGTAAAGCACATTCATTTGTCAAATTCTATTTCTTTGAATACACATTGGATTACTTCCTATGGGCAATGAAGATTAGTTATACAAAGAATAAATAAATAATTTCCTTGGCTTATTGCCAAGAGATAGAAAAACATGTTTCTTCAAATTATTGCTATTAATGTGGTGCTTTTAATGAAATTCTGGGGCTTCAGGCACATTTTCTAACAATAATTGATCAATTTCATCACTACCCTGTGCAAGCATGTCTGGTAGACCTACTGATATGTGATCTGTTATATGTTATGCATGATTATTTCTTATAATTGAATAAATAGCAAAGTTGTTTTTGAATCATCTGGAATAAATTCAGTGATTTCAATATATAAAACAACTCTATCCACATATTAAGAATAAGTAACTACATTAAGGGTTTCCAGAAAAATCTAACAATACTACAAGAATAGCCTATAATTCTGACTTTTCAACAGAATCTTAATGAATTTGAGCCATTTTGAAATTCCTGATATTTAACCTGCCTTTCTGAATTTATTGCCATCAGTATAGAATAATTTGAAGAAACATATTTTTCTATCTCTTGGCAACAAGCCAAGGAAATGACTTACTTATTCTTTGTATAACCAATTTCTGGTGATGATTATTTTCTTGGACCATTAAAGTCTTTATCAACTTCTATACTTTGAAATAAATTACTTAGGTTTTGAGTTGTTAATTCAATTGTGGGCCATATCCATTTAATATCACCCAGAAATTTTTGAAAACCATTGTAATTATATCTTCTGATTTGTGCTTTTTGTGGTTGACTTTCTTGGGAACTTATATCACACGTAATTAATAGAATCTCCTCTTTGTATTTTTTCAGAAGCAATTTGTAATCCCCAATGAGGTAAATTTTTCTTTGTTTCTTCAAACATCTTTTCTAAGGTATCTGAACCTGAATCAGTTAGGATGATATCATCCATATAGTGGCAAATTTTAGATTGAGAAAACTATTTGTGAATGATTTCCAATAGTTGTTGTACAAAATATTGATACAAAGTAGGGTTGTTTAATATCCCTTGTGAATGAATTTTCAACTGGTACTTTTTAACAGACTGGGAATTATTGTAAGTAGGCACTGTGGAGGCAATTTTTTATTCTATCCTGAACTTGGAAGGGTATAATAAAAAAGATGTCATTTAAATCAACCACTATAATAGACCATCCTTTAGTTAATAGGGAAGGCAAGGGGATTCCACGATTTAAAGAGCTGATTGGCTAAATCACCTTATTTATGGCTCTTATATATATCTGTTAACAGTCTCCATGTATGAGATACAATTTTAATGACAAATATAGGAGAATTTTAAATACTGTTCTATTCATCAATATTTTGAGCATATAGCTGCTCCTCTACCAGCTGTTCTAATGCCTGGAATTTTTCTGATGTCAAAGGCCACTGTTCTTCCAAGACAGATTTGATAGTTAACCATTTTAAAGGCAGGACTGTTAGTCCCATTCAAAGAACACCAGCTGTTGTGTCCTGCTTGTGCACAGCCTGAGCAGTATGTGACTGCTCCTGATAATACCTTTTCATATTTCTCTCAAGAACATTGTTTATTTTATGGTTTGCTTTTCTAGACTAGAGGAATATTAATCTGTCTTTTCCACTGCTGCAATGAATCATTTTACCAAAAATTCATTGCTATGGTTGGCCATATATAATTTTAATATTCCTATGCACCTGTTACTATGCCATTCACCCATCTTTCACTTTGGGTGAACTGAGATTAAGTTACAATCCCAAGAAATTGAACATTTGCCTCCTGAAGAGGCAAATCTGCATACCAAAATTAAGGTAAAATTATTGTTACATCTATACCTGCGTCTATCAAACCTTCAGTTTCTTTGCCATTTACATGTAGTTTAGCTTACTTAGGTGTCAGATAATTTATGGCTGTTGGCCAAAATACTTGTTTACTGATCTCTCCCCAGCCATTTCTTGTATCTATAGATGATTTTCTGTCTTTGGTCTTATCTAGAGCATGTGGCTTCTGGCATCATGTTTTATGCCTTTAATTGCTCTGTGGATGATGTTCTCCAATACTGATGAAGAATGATTGAGCCAAATTTTATATTAGGGACTGTGAGAGGACCCTCTGATGTTTCCCAATGATGAAGAGTTACCTTGAATTACCCTTGTTGATCTGCATTCATTAGTCCAATACCAGCATTTGGCAAACCTTCTACATTTTCCAGAAGGCTAGGGCCTTCTGTTTTCACTGTCCCTAGAAAAAAAATATTATTCCTAGGAACATCTTGCATACAATCCCATTTCAAATGACCTTATTTACTACAATTAACACAACTGATATTTAATGTTTCTAAAAATTACTTCTCCTATCAAAGCAGCATCATAAGGATGTGATGCAATATTAGATTTCTTGCTTTGTTGTCAAAAATCAGGTTCAGGTCTGTTCATCTATGGGTGCTGATCTTGTCTTTAAAGGCCTACTCATCCTTTTCTTTTCTAAACTATCATTTTCTTTTTTATTTTAATTTTTTGTTCATTTTGCATACCAACCATACTTCTCCCTCCCTCGCTTCCTTCACTCTTACCTGCTTCCCTCACCCCCATCCTTTCCTCATAAACCCCTTGTGTTCAACTAAGCCTGGGATATGAAGTTGAGGCAGAACGAAGTCCCACCCCCATGAATGAAGGCTGAGCATGATATCTCACCAGAGAGAATGGGCTCCAAAATCTAGCTTGTCCACCAGGTATAAGTCTTGGTCCTACTGTTAGGGGTCTTACAATCAGATCCAGCCACACAAATGTCATCCACAATTAGAGGGCCTAGTTTAGTCTTATGCAGGCTCCACACCTGTCAGTCCAGAGTCCATGATTTGCCACCAGCACAGGTCAGCTGATTATATGGATTTCCCCAACATGATCTTGACACCCTGTGCTCATATATTTTCTCTTCCCTCTCGATGACTTCGCTTCCAGAACTTGACTCAGTGCTTGGCTACAGTTCTTTGCATCAGATTCCATTAGTTACTGGCTAAGGTTCCATGATTAAAAGTAGGGTAGTGATCTTAACAGCCCATGCTCACATATACCCTCTTCTCTTTCAATTACTTGGCTCCAAGAGGTTGATGTAGCACTTCACTGTGGATCTCTATGTCAGCATCCGTCAGTTAGTGATTGAAGGTTCTATGATGATAGTTAGGGTAGTCACCAATCTGATTACAGGAGAAGGTCAGTTTAGGCAGCCTCTCCACCATTGTTGGAGTCTTAGTAGGGGTCATGCTTATGGATTCCTGGGAACTTCCCTAGCATCAGGTTTCTCCCTAACTGCATAATGGCTCTCTTTATAAAGATGTCTCTTCCATGCCTCTTACTCTCCAGTCCTTCCCAAACTTGACCATCCCATTCCCTCATATTCTCATTCCCCCATACCCTCCTCTCTTCCTCCAGGCCCCAGTATACCAAGGAATCTTATCTATTTGCCATTCCTAAGGCAATCCATGAATGCTCCATTTATGGTCCTCCTTTTTACCTAGCTTCTTGGGGACTGTGGAATGTATGGAATGTCGCCTAGTTATCCTTTGCTTTATATCTAATATCCACGTATGGGCGAGTATATACGATGATTGTGTTTCTGAGACTGAGTTCCTCACTCAGGATGTTTTTTTCTAGTTCTTTCCATTTGCCTGCAAATTTCATGATGTCATTTTTTATCACTGACTAATACTCTATTCTGTAAATGTACTACATTTTATTGATCCATTCTTCTATTGAGGGACATGAGGTTGTTTTCAGGTTTTGGCTATTATGAATAGTGCTGCTATGAACATTGTTGAGCAAGTGTCATTGTAGTATGATTGAGCATCCTTTGGGTATATGCCCAAAAATGGTATTGCTGGTTTCCAGTTTTCTAAGAAATTTTATACTGATTTCTAAAGTGCCTGTATAATTTTACACTCCCAAAATCAGTGGAGAAGTGTTCCCCCTTACTATGCATCCTCTCCAAAGTAAGTTGTCATCAATTTTTTGATCTTAACTATTCTGGCAGGTGTAAGACGATGTCTCAGAGTTTTTTCTTTTCTTTCTTTTTTTTTGGCTTGCATTTCCATGATGACTAAGGATATATTCTTCAATTGTCTTTCAGCAATTTGAGATTCTTCTGTTGATAATTCTTTATTTATAACTGCACCCCAATTTTTTAAAAAAAATTTGAAGTCTGGTTTCTTGAGTTCTTTCTATATGTTGCAGATTGTCCCTCTTTCAGATGGGAGGTTGATGAAGATCTTTTCCCGTTATGTAAGCTGCCATTTTTCTTATTTACTATGTCCTTTGTCTTCCACAAGATTTTTTGTTTCTGGAGGTCCCATTTATTAATTGTTCCTCTCAGTGTCTATGCTCCTGTTATATTTAGGAAGTAGTCTCCTGTGCCCATATGTTCAAGATTATTTCCCACTTTTTCTTCTGTAAGGTTCAGTGTAACTGGATTTATGTTGAGGTTTTGAACCACTTGGTCTTTAGTTTTATGCAGGAGAATAGATATGGTTCTATTTGCATTCTTTTACCTTTCAACATCCAGTTATGCCAGAACCACTTTTTGAATATTTCTTTGTTATTCTCTGGTAGCATTTTGGCTTCTTTGTAAAAAAATCAGTTGTTCAGAGGTATGTAGATTCATGTCATTGTCTTCAATTCAAATTCTTTGATCCACATGTCTGTTTTTATGCCAATACTAAGATATTAGATTACTATGATTTTAGAATAGAGCTTGAAATCAGAGATGGTGATGACTCTAGAAGTTACTTTATTGCATAGGATTTTTTTGCTAATGTGTGTGTTTTGTTGTTTTTCTTTATTTCACTGACAGTTTCCTTTTTAATTTCATGGTTTCCCTTTTGTTTGATTTTGGATTCCCCTCTATATGCTGTGAATACACTTTATTACTATTGGTTGATTAAGATTCTGACTTGGGCCTATGGCAGTGCAGAATAGAGCAAGGCAGAAACTCAAAGCAGATATAGAAGAGAAAATTAGGTGGAGTCATAGAGATGCCATGTAGCTGCTGAAGGAGACAGAGGCCAGAAAATTTCTGGTAAAACAAGCCCCTCATGTTAAATTATAAAATAATAGGAATGGGTTAATTTAAGATAATTTAAGATGCAAGAGTTACTTAAGAAGAAACCTGAGCTAATAGGCTGAGCAGTGTTTTAATTAATACAGTTTCTGTGTGATTATTTCAGGTCTGGGTAACTGGAAAATTAACAAGCAATTTCCATCTACATTTGCTGATTATTGGCCTTATTTTCTGAGTTATCAGAGTCCTATTCATAAAGACTTTATCTGTGCCTATTTCTTGAAGTGAATTTCTGTTGTATTTTTTTCTCTAACAGTTTCAGAATTTATATTCTTATGCTGGGTTACTTGATCTATTTGGTGTTGATTTATGTGCACATTGAGAGTTAAATATTTAATTTTATTATTCTGCATGTAGACATCCAGTTTTTTCAGAACCATTTGTTGATGATTCCATCTTTTCTCCTGTGTGTTTTTTTTGGCATATTTATTGAAGTTCAGATGGTCTAGTATGTATGGTTTTGGAACTGGATTCCTTTTTTATGCCATTGATCTGTGTGTCTTCTTTTATACCAGTATTACACTGCTTATATTACAATCTTTTTAGCATAACTTGAATCAGATATGTTGTTACCTTCTGCCATATTCTTTTTGCTCAGCCTTCTTTAGGTAATCCAGGGTAACCTATGCTAATCTATGGACTCTCTTATTTTGTAGAAAAATGTTATGAATGTTACTGAAATTTTGATTGTGATTGCATTGAATTTGAAGATTTATTTCAGTAGTAATATGCCCATTTTTATAATATTGAGACTATCAATGCATGTATAGATGAGTCTTATCAACAATGACTAAAATATATACAAGAAGAAGTGAAACACATGTTCAAAAAGAGAAATGATATGTTATATATTTTGGAACATGGATCTATTCATGAATACAGAATTCTGTATAAATAAAGAAGCTTACCAGTCAGTCATTTTCCTGTCCACAGTGTCTGACTCAATCTTTCCTTTGCCTACTCCTGGAATACTCTCTGGAACCTGCCAACCATCCAGGCCAGGCCCCAGCATTAAACCTGTAGACAAACACCACATTTCAAAAGAATAATTTCTCTGTATAACATTTCTCCTGTTTCATGTATTTATCATGATCTCTCATGTGATCACTAATATATCTTCTTTCACCACTATTTTGTTGTACTTAAAATCACAAAATATATAAATAATTATTGACTTATTTAATCAGAAACTATATTTAAATTTCTTCAATCTACATTTTCAAGGTAGAATGACTCATTTTAAGCATTAAATATTCCATCATATGCATGGACTTAAGTTTATCTAAATACTCTCTATTTGAAGTTCTTAGAAGAACTTCTATATTTCAAAAATTATGGATAGATACTCTGAACAATTGTGTACAGGTATAATGTTGCAGCTGGTCAAATAGCTGAAATTATGTTAGGTTTTGTAAGGGATAGTTGAACTCTCTTCCAATGTGACATTACAGTGTTGCTTTCATAGCAGCAATGGAAAAGTTACCTGTTCATTTATATCTATGCCAATATTTTTAGTCATCAATACTTCAATTTCTATCATTCTAATGTTTTTTGTAGTACACTTTCAAAATATGTTTTAATTTGAAAATTATAATTGCACAATATGCTATTATGTTAAGAATCTTTTCAAACACATGTATATTTA
Organism: Bramus lutescens; assembly: GCA_001685075.1. Classification (NCBI taxonomy): domain Eukaryota; kingdom Metazoa; phylum Chordata; class Mammalia; order Rodentia; family Cricetidae; genus Bramus; species Bramus lutescens. The sequence continues at coordinate 34,910 of LOEQ01008285.1, forward strand.
CCATCCTCCTTGATAACGTGTCTGTTGATATATATTTCGATTTTTATTTCTGACTTTTATTTTTGAGTTTCTGTGTTTTACTTGAAACCCTAATATTTCTTCTTTTATCAGTACTCTATTGTAGTTCAAATTATACAATTCAAACTTTTACTGAGTTATTTCACTAGTAATAACATTTAGTTTTCCTTCCATCTACTTTTTCATGATTCAATGAGTCATTTTTTAGTGATTATCCTAACATGGTTTCCATTTGCTCTAGATGTTTTTAAAAATCATTCTTTACTCATATTTTGGAAATTAATTCTCTCCTAATCTGCAGTTTATCTCTTAATTCATCTAATCATACATTTCAAAAATAGAAGCATTAATAAAAGTCTAATTATCATTATTACTGGTTTCTCATTACATTGCTATATCTAAAATATCATCGTAACTCTAATGTTAAGAATATCCGATAGTTTTCATTTCCTATTTTAACTTATAGTATATTTTTGGCTACCCATTTATATTATTTATATACTCATAAACATGTATTATTTGTAGGTTAAGATGTGTAAGTTTGACTTGAGTTTTAATGTACATGCTTAACAATTTAGGACCATATATTCAATTGTCTTCTTCACTTAGTTGTCCCTACTCTTTTTCCATTATCAGTTGTAAAAAATATTGTCATATGGAATATATTTCTTTGTATGAACTTTAAAATTCCTCGCCAAATATAGGAAATGATAGCTGTGTAATCAGTCTTTCATTTCAATAATACAGAATGTCTTTTTAAGCCTTCAAAATTTTGTGTTCATAAATTAGCATTATTATTTCATATAGACATCAAGTGTCAGTGTTAAGTTTAATTTTTGGTATCATAATCAACTTTGGCATCAATGTGCATTAGCTATTTTACATTTAAGCTTTCAACCAAATTTTTGCTAATATAAAGGCAAGTAAATTGTTCGATTTTGAATTTCTAACCTGGTAAATCACTATGTTTTCATATTATATATTCTACTTTGTTAGCATTCTTATTTGTAACAGAAATTAAATTATAAACTTAGTTATATCTCTTCTCCAATATTTACATGGATATTTAATAATATAATTAATTTACTTAACTTGCAATATCTTTCTAAGTAATTTTAATATCATTGATTATGGAAAGAACTTGTGAGGTTATCTTTTCTCTGTAATAGAAATTCAGAAATTTAACTTTTAGAATAAAGTTTCTTTAATATATCTTTGTATGGCTTTTACAATTTTAGGTATATGTCATTCAAGTGTAGTCAGACTGTTTTCTCAGAACTTTCAAGGCTATTGTTTTACAAAGTATTTTCAAGTATTTATTTTGTGCTTTGTTGCCACATTGACAATTTATACATTGATAGTCAAGTGTGTCTTCAGTTGGTAAAGGTTAGTATTCCATTAATTTTGGACATGAAAATGGAGAGGACAAATTGAAATTCTATCTTTGTATATGATTGAAATGGTATCAAATCCATTATAGTTTTGGAACTAAATAATAAGGGAATTGGAATCTAATAATTTATTTGTAGCTATCAATTGGCAAAAGGTACCTTAACACCTTAAATTCCAGAGAATTCTGGATCATTTTTAGATAATTATCAGTGAGTTCTTTCAAACATTTAAAATATAGGATGAACCAACTATATGACAGGATAAACAAAGGCAGCAGAGTCACTGGTCATACTATGAATAAAAACGCATAGGAAATTACACATAAAAGGGATGTAGTACAATGTATTATGATTGGGATCACCATAGACAACAGTAAAGTCTTCAGCCAGGTAATGTTTCCCTATCTCTGCCCAACACTGACACTTTGTCTGAATCACTAACAATTACACAGGTTTTGAAATCAGATAAAGAAGTCAAATAATTTGTGAATGTATTTGGCTTATATTTATGGAGTCTTGCAGGACATGAAATAAATTTGAGTTCAAATTAATTAATATCATATCTCATTGCAAACTAAAACATGACTTGTAATCTGAGGCAATAGATATTATGAAAAAGGTAAGTGCCATTGAAAACAAATGTTATGATATATCAACAGTAGTAATCTGTACATTCACTTCTCAAAATATAACTGTTAGATACAAAATATCATTATATTCACAAAAACTACAGCTTGCATTGTGTAGGTGACAAAAATTAACATCAAACATTACCATTATATTTCCTTATCAAGTTTCCTGAAACCAAGCAAAGGATCCAAACATGAGAAACATATTATAAGTAGGAAATGTTAAATCATTGATGACACAACAATAAAAAAATCAAAAGCATACACATTCATGTCACAATATTCTTATCAATACACTAATCTTGCAAAAACACTAATGATACCTAACAATGACTTTCCATAAAAGATGGAGAGAAATGTACAAAGAGATGGAATATGCCAGTGGTAATGTGGAAACTCCTAAATATATCGTGCTGGAATTTTCTATTTTGTTTGCAACAATAAACATTTTTATAAGGTCAAAGCAGGATAAATTCCATAGAATCAAGAAAATAATGCAATTGAAGCCTGGTATACAGAGGTATTTTAAAGTTAAACAGTCAAAAATATGAATTAGAGCAAAGTCAAACTGTGGGAAAATACTAAAAGATGCCTATTTCAGATATCTTTCCAAAGGGAATTTTCAATTAATTTACAATATATCAGTAAAGCAGCACATATCATAGTTGAAACTAAGCTTTGATAGATGGGTGATAGATTGTAGAAGTTCTAATATGTCATTTCTGTACTCTTAACTTTTCTTCCTGAGTTTTGGTGTTAACGTATCTATATAGATTTCACTACAAATCATTTCTTTGCAGTCTCATACTAGAATCGTTATCTTTCTGGATTCTGAAAGTAGTGAACCCACTGTTTCGAGCAATAGCAATTTTAGACCACTACTTTTCACCTTTTACAGTTTTATGGTCTTAATGGATACACAATGATGACTTAATGTTTGTTTGTTTTTCTGAGACAGGGTTTATCTGTAGATTTTGAGCATGTCCTGGCACTAGCTCTTATAAACCAGCCTGGCCTCAAACTCAAAGATTCACCTGCCTCTGTTTCTCTGTTGCTGGGATTAAATATGTGTACCACCACTACCTGGCATGTTTGTGTCTTTAAAAATACTCTAATAATAATTTAAAATTGGTCAGTGACTGGTGCATAAATACTAAAACTCAGGGACATATATTGATGTTCAAGCTGAAGATCAGAAAAACACTGCAGGCAGCCACTGACACTGACTTCTACCTTAGACTGAAATGGTAATCCTGCCTCCAGGAATCCTCAGAATGAGACTAAACTGAAACATGTCTCCTCCCATTTTATATTCCTCTCTAAAGCTGAGATTAAAGTCTGGCACCACTAATGCCCAGCTTCTATGTTGAGAGACCAGTGTACTGTTTTACTCTCTGATCTTCAGATAAGTTTTATTTATTAAAATATAAATGCAATGTCACTATGTTTATCCTTTTATGTCAAAAATAAAACAGAAGTATATAACTAATATAGGAAAAACTATATGCAATAAGTACAATGACTATGACTATATGCAGTGTATAAAGGCAATATATGCAACAGTGTCTGTCCATTTGCATTTGATAAATTCAGAGAACATACTCCGTATCTATCCACTCTTGGTGAATCCAATTCTTATACCTAATTTACATTCTATTGTGAGTTGTTTTCTGTGTCTGGTGAACAAGAAAGGATATAATTACAACTATCTCATCTTCAACTCCCTCAGAGACTCAAGAAGTTAATACTATTAACTGTGTAAGCAGAAAGTGCAAGAAAATGAATTCAAAAATATGTGAGAAATGACAGAAACAACTGACTGCCTGGATAGTTACCCAAAGTTCCTCTGTAACATAGGGGAATCCATCTTCAGCCTATAGGCCTAGAATATTTGACAGGGTTTTCTATGAAGCATTATTTTTGAAAGACTGTCCCACCTTGTCTGGGCAAGGTTTGACAGTCTTGCTGTTTTATGTCCTGCATGTCACATTAGGATAACATATTGTAGCAGTTGAGGCAAGGACACTTTCTTACCCAGTGGATTACTTTTTGACACAAAGGAAGCAAACTCCATATAGAGTTTCTTCAGTGCCCATTATATTCTCTGAAGTAGATTGGTGCTTCTAGGAGCAGATATGTCTCATTGTCTTAAAAGGAAAAAGTATTAAAACATACAAAATGTCATATTCTGTAGATCTCTGAGGTATTTAAAGATGACCTGTCTTTTTAAAATATTTCCTTTTTTAACCTTGAAATCATAATTAATGTGACCACAAGTTTGATTATAATGGGTGATTAACTACTAACTTGCATTATCTAATTATCCTCAATAGTTGGTAATAATAAATTTGAAGAACTAGAAATTTGCATTACATTAATAAATGAGCTGTATAGGTAAAATATATTAAACAAGATTAGAAACATATGTATAGTCTATTTAAACAAAATTAATGTCAAATTTTATCAATATACAAAATTTGTATATAAAATACAAATGACGATATTAATAACATTTTCCCTTTGGAAATAAAAGAAAAACCCCTTCCCTAATGTAAAACATATCCTTTCCTCTATTCTGAGGTCAATACATCTTTAAAGTGTATCATCAGATTTAATCCCATATTTTTATACTATCCGATGTCTCTTCACATCTGTTTTTGCTTTCTCATTAGCATTTAGAAAATTCAAAGTTAATAAAACATTATACAATCTATTTCAAGGAGTATTTATCTTTCCTTTTTGTATATTTAATATATTCTTTAGAGTTTTATTTGGTCTTTCTATAACTGTTTGACCTGTAGTATTGTGTGACATACCTGTAATATGATTTATATTATAATGACAAAAAAATTTCATTTTTCTCAGAGAGATATTCTAGAGCATTGTTAGTATTTATCTGTACAGGCATAACTATGATGTCCATTACTTTTAGAAACGTGTGATTATCAAATCAGGCTTTTCCCAACTCAAAGCAGTTGCCATTGAAAATCTGATTAGGTATCAATGGTATAGTATACATATATTAATTTTCCAAATTTTGCAAAATGAAACACATCTATCTGCTAGATTTCATTACTTTGAGTACCCCTTGTGTTACTTCCTGTAGCTAGTAGTGTTTGGTTGCCTAAAGAAAAAGTAGGACATTTCCTTATAATTTTTTTAACTTGTGGCCATGTGATTGAAGTCTTTTTTTTAAAAAAAATACTAATGACACTAGGTTTTTAATAAAATTCTGAGGCCTTCAGCACATTTCCAATCAATAACTGATCAATTTCTGCATTACCTTGTCCTAGAGTACCTTGAATACAAGTATGGTATCAGATGTGTGTTATGTATATGGGATGAATCAGACTACTGATTGTATCTTGTAAATGAATATATAATGAAGTCAATTCTATATCATTTGCTATAATTTCAGTGGTTTCAATATAGAAAATACATAAAATAATTCTTTCTGCATATTGTGAATCATTAACTATTTTAAGAGGTTCCTTAAAACCCCTTAGTACCATGAGAATAGCATGTAATGCTGACTATTGAGCAGAATCATAAGAAATTTGATCCACTTTGCTTAATTTTTTTTTATTTTTAACCTGCCATTCCTGATTTATTTCACAATGTGAGGAAGGATCCTACTAGTTCTCTATAAAAAATAATTTTCTTGCTTTTGGGATAGTTGTTGTTAATCTCTCCCAAAAGTTACTACAAGGTCTTTGCCTCTGTCCTGGCATAATTTCTGCCAATAATTTGTCTATTTCATCAGCATTGAAGGATAGTATAATTTCGCTTAGTCTATATCTGCAAGTTGATATAGACTTAATTTTCCTTTTAGAATTAACTTAAAGACTTTTTCCACATTTTTTTATATTTTTACTTGCTTTTTGTGGTAAAGATCTATTCTAAGATAATATCTTCCCTCTGCATTAAAATACCTGTAGGGTAATGTTTGGAGGATAATATGATTAGACTGCAGTTAAGATTCAGATCCACAAAGATGGGGTGGTGGTACATGCCTTTAATCCCAGCACATGGGAGGCAGAGGCAGGAGGATATCTGTGAGTTTGAGGCCAGCCTGGTCTATAATACCTAGTTCCAGGACAGGCACCAAAGCCACAGAGAAGCCCAGATGCAAAAACAAACAAACAAACAAACAAAAAGGATTCGGATCCACATGATCTACACTTACCTTCTGTGATTTCTTTATTGATCAATCCAATTCTCTCTCAGTTTGAGCTGACAATTTCATGGGACTCTCTAAGTTCTTCTCATCATCTAAGGTTTTGTTAACTTCATCAGGTTATCAGATTTTATCCTAATAGTGGTTGTAGATGGGTAATATCTCCTAGCAATCTTTGAGACATTAAGAGTCTACCATCAATATCTTCTGACTTGCAACTTTTAAGGTCTAATTTTTTCTATAGACCTACTTTATTGCCTAAATAGTTAATAGAATCTCCTCTTTCTATTTTTTTCAGGAGAGATTTGTAATCTCCAAAAAGGGCAAAATTTTCCTTACTTGTTGAAACATTCTTTACAAAGTATCTACACTTGAATCAGATAGCAAAATATCATCCATGTAATGTTAAACTATAGATTTAGGAAATTGATTATGTATAATTTCCAATGGCTGGCTTATAAAATATTGGCACAGGATGCAGATATTTAACATTTCCTGTGGGAGAATCTTCTATTGATATCTTTTAGCAGGCTGAGAATTATAAGTAGGCACTGTGAAAGCCATGTATTTTCTGTCTTTTTCTTGAAAAGGTAAAGTAAATTAACAATATTTTAAATCAATAACTATAAGAGGACATCCTCTAGGGAATATAGGAGGCAGGGCAATGCCAGACTGTAGAGAGCCCATTAGCTGAATCATCTTATTGACAGTTTTTAGATCTGTTACCATTCTCCATTTCCCAGATTTCTTTTGACAACAAATACAGAATTCCAAGGACTTATTGATTCTTCAATATGCTGAGTATTTAGTTGCTCATGTACCAGCTGTCCTAAAGTCCACAGTTTCTTTATTGTTCACGGATGTTGGTTAACTCACACTGGTTTGTCTGTCAACCATTTTTTGTCATTTTATTTTTATTTTTATTTTTTTACTAAAAATTTCCACCTCCTCCCATTTTTCTCCCCCTTCAGCCCCTCCCCTCCCCTCCCTCTCCATTCCAAAGAGCAGTCAGGGTTCCCTGCCATGTGGGAAGTCCAAGATCCTCCCCTCTCCATCCTGGTCTAAGAATGTGAGCATCCAAACAGACTAGGCACCCACAAAGCCAGTACATGCAGTAGAATCAAAACCCAGTGCCATCGTCCTTGGCTTCTCAGTCAGCCCTCTTTGTAAGCCACATTTTAACGGCAGGGTTGTTGCTCCTTTTAAATTATCAGCTGTTGTTGTGCCCTGTTCTTGTACAACCTGAATGATCAGTGATTGTTTTTTTATAAAACTTTCTAATATTTTTTCCCAGAAACATATGTTAATTTATGGTTCATTTCTAAGATTCGGCAATGTTAATCTGAATATTTCATTGCTGCAACAAATCATATTACCACAGATTCACACCCATGTTAGCCACACATGATTTTAATATTCCTGTCTGTCCTTCTAGCACTATAGATTCAACCCATCTTGTGCTCTGCTTTACCTGAGATAAAGTTCCAATCCCTGAAAACTGAACATGTGCATCCTGAAGAGACCAATTTAGGTGCCAAGATTCTGTTGAAATTATTGTTATATTCACACGTGTGTCTACCAGACATTCAAAGACAATGTCTTTATTCATATTTTTAATTTTGGTCTTTATTCATTTGTAGAAGTTCGTCCAAGTACTCACTTTATGGTTTCTCCTCTATTTTTTGTTATCTCTTCTATAGCTGTTCTATTATCCAGAACAGTATGGTTTCTTATAATATGCATTAGATTCTTTAATTGCTTGGAGAAGGAGTTTCTTTACAGTTACAAGAAATAATGAAAGTCAATTTGGCATAGAGACCCGCAAGGGGCCCCTTAAGAAGTTTCCTGTCTGCAAAGGATTACCTTATATATCCCTTGTTGACCTACAATCATTAGTAAAATGCCTGAATTTCCCACACCTTTTGCATATTCCAGAAGGGAGGGGCATTTAAATTCATAGAAAAAAAAACATTGTTTCTATTAACAATGTATTTACAATCTCTTTTATGTGACTTTATTTGCCACAATTAAAATACTTGACATTTTGATTTTTTTGCTCAAACATATGGAAATCACCTCTCCTATCAAAGTATCATCATGGTCTGAGAGTCAATATTAATTATATCTTAGATCCATTTCTCCAAATGTGCTGACCTTGCCTTTATTGACCTAACTATCCTTTTGCATTTTGGATTAGCATTTCCAAATCCAGTGATTCAATTATTATTTATCTAGCTTCTGAATTTGGTATTCTTATATTTATTGCTGATGACAATCTTTGTAAAAAATCTATGAAGGTTCCTTTTTGACCCTGTATGACTTTTGTAAATGATTCAAACACCCTTCTTACTTCTTCAATTATGTCCCAAGCATTCAAAAATGCTACATGGCATAAATTCAGGATGTGACCATCATATAGGGATTGCCTTTCTATAGTTGTATAATCTCCTACACCAAGAAGTTGAACTTGTGAGATTTCCATAGTTCCATCTTACTCCATAATTCAATAGTCTTAGCTTCTCTGTACCAGCTCCTCAATTGTGATTGTGGACCAGACTCCAAAACAGCTTTAACAAAGTCTATCCAGTCTTTAGCAACAATTCTATTAAAAAACAGACCACGAGTTTAACATTTGCTTTAATGCATGGCATATGGGACTTCCTTGAATCTCCTTAAATCTAACATTGTCACAGGAGTTCATTTAGCTCTTACAGAGTCTCTATCATTTGGCAATTCCTGTAAGGTTACTGGATATATTAATGTTGGATTTTTGAAAACCTTAAGTTTTTCTTCTCTATTCATAAAATGCAATGCTGAAATTGATTCTCCTTTAAATTCCTCTGTTTGTATTCGAATACGTCTGTGCTCTGCTTTGTTAGGTTTTTCTAAAACTTGTATTTTAGCACTCAGATTAACCAACCTTTATAGTAATAAAACAAACATGATAAAGCTGATAATGTTTACAATAGACATTACATAAATCCCATCTACATGAGTTATACTCTCATTTAATTGTTCTATTTTCAACCTTTCCATCATATTATCATTCAGAGACCCAAATCCCTCCATTGTAATGCTGTTTCCCATTTTTTAACATGGGAAAACAACTCTCTCTTTTAACTAATCCTTCCCTGAAAAAATATGAATTGTCTTGTGTAATCTGTTCACAATCATGATAGAGATGTGAGACTTCTTGTTCATGCAGAGAACAGAAAGAGCCTGACTGGATTTCAAGGCAGCTACCTTGTTTGGCACCAGCCCAAGAAAGTGATTCATAGAAAGCCCACCCAGAGAGAAGAAAGAAAAACCTAGCAACTAGAGCAATGACTCCAGCCACATATTGCTCTGGGCTATGACGGTGAATTTAAAGTCACAGGCAAATGGCTTTTTCATAAATTTACACCAAAAGCATTGTGTGCCAGATGTATCATGAATAATAGAAACCCAGAGACAGATACTGGAGTTTGAACTGATATCAGATAATCAAAGCGGCCAGTCATTTGCTCTTATCTTTACCACAGAACAAAATGGACAATCCTGTCTCCAGAAATACTCAGACTGAGATTGAGACTGAGACATGTCTCCTCCCATCTTATGTTCTTCTCTAGTGCTGAGAATAAAGGCATGCACTACCACCATCTGGCCTCCATGGCTAACCAGTGTTGTTGCTGGGATTAAATGTATGTGATACCACTTCCTGACCTGTAAGACTGACTATTGTTACTGCTGGTGTTAAAGGCGTGTGCCACTACTTCCTGCCCAATATTGCTGACTGTTGTGACTATTTTGCCCTATGATTTAGGCAAGCTTTATTATTAAAACACAAATAATATACTGGTATATACCATCTTCCTTTTTTGCTCTTATTCCCTGGAGACTCCAATGATTGTCCTGACAGACCCATCTTTCCTCCCTCCTACATATGCCCTCAAGCCCCATCCATTCTAGCCCATCCTTATTCTTGCATGTTGGCTCACAATATATAGAAACCTGTTCTAACTTTCATACATATAATCACTAGAAAAAAGAAACAATACCCTAATGAATAGACAGCAAGAAATGAATTCAAGACAGAAAATACTAAAAGAGAAACCACAACAAAAATATAACAAATCAATGAAACAAAGAGTTAGTTCTTTAAGAAAATCATAAGATTAAGAAATATTAATCAAAGTAGCTAAAATCCAAAGAGAGAAGGTCCAAATTAACTAAAATAGAGACAGACCAAAAGGGATGCATAACAACAGATAGGCAATACAGATGGTCATAACTACACACTATAAGAAACCATACACCACTAATTTGAAAATCTAAAAGAAATAATTTTCTTGATAAATACCAGTTAATAAAGTTAAATCAAGATCATATAAGAGGTGTAAAGACAGATGTATGTTCTAGTAAAATAGAAGTAGTAATTAAAAAGAGGCCTCTCCCACAAAAGCCCAGGGACAATTGGTTTTAGAACAGAATTCTACAGATTTTCAAAGCACAGTTAATGCTAATACTTCCCAAATTATTTTACAAATAGAAACCTAAAGAATATTGCCAAATTCATTGTATGAGGTCACAGCTAACCTTATACCCAAACTCCATAAATACCCACCTAAAAACAGAATTACATATTAATTTCCCTTATGAATTTAGATGTTAAACTACACAATAAATACTTTAAAACTGAATACAGTATCACATCAAATGGATCATCGTCCATGATGAAGTAGGCTTCAATCCAGATACAGGAATGATTCTTGGGGTGTCTCTAACCAAGCAATTCAAAGAAGAATACTCAAACATTGCTTATGGGCATGCAAGCTCATGCACCCCTAATGGAAATCAGTGTGGCAGTTCCTCAGAAAGACAGAAATCAATTTATCTTGTGATATAGCTATAACACTCATAGGCATATACCCAAAGATGCTTTATCTTATCCAAGAGGCACTTGATCAATCATGTTCATTGCTGCTCTATTCATAACAGAGATAAGTTAAAAACAATTGAAATCTTTTCATGGAAAAATTGCTAGGAAATATGTAGAATATTAATAAGCTTTCAAAAATGACATCATAAAAACTTCAGACAAATGTTGGAAAAGGCTGCTTGTTTGTTTCTTGGCTGTTCAGCAGCTCAGACCCAAAATAACCACACAGATACTGTATTAATCAAATTACTGCTTAGCCCATTAGCTCTAGCTTCTTATTGGCTAAGTCTTATATAATAATTTAACTCATTTCTATTAAACTGTGTATTTTCACATGGTTGTGGCTACCAGATAAAGTTATGTCCATCTCCAGTGTGCCTACATGGCTTCTCTTGATTCTGCCTTCTTTCTCCCAGCATTCAGTTTAGTTTTCTCAGCCTGCCTAATTTCTGCTCTATAAACAGGCCAAGGCAGTTTCACAATATACAGAGGGGAATCCCACATCAGACAAACGGATGGAACTAGAAACAGTGTTCCTGAGAATCCCAGATCTAGGAAGACAAATATAGTATATATTTGCTTATATGTGGATATTAGCATTTAAGTCAATAATAACCAAGCTACAATCCACAGAACCATAGATGGTAGGGTATAAAGTAAGAGACTAGTGGGAACAGATATATTTCATTTGTAAGGGAAATAGAATAATTATGCATGGATGGAGGGCAGAAAGGAAGGATCAAATATGGAGTAGGGAAAAGGAGTTATGGAAGGATATGTATAATTGAGGGGCATTTTAGAGGGTAGTATAAAAACCTAATACAGTATAAGCTTCATAAAGTACATACATATGACGGCAATCTAAATGAAATCTCCAACTAATGCGGTGACAGAGACCCAATTGTTCATCTCTTTTCACCACAAAGCTCCCAGTGTGGGGATTGCATTACACATAATTGAGTCCCATGGGAACACCCAAATAAGCTAGCATGTTGCCGAGACTATAAGGTTGCTCACCACAGACTTATGGTTAGGCCCTATAGCTGAAGACAATTCCTACATATCTCATTGAACATGGAGATAGTAAACTGTTGCTGGCCCTAACATCTTCCTTGGGGGAGGGGGTGAAAAGGCAAAGGTGCACTGTCAATATCTCAGACACTGGCAGTTGAGTAGAAGGTGTGCCACAGACTCATTTATTTAACAACAGAGAACAACTTATAAACCTTCCAGCAACCAGGCTTTCTGATGCATTGACAATTGACATTGTGTGATCTTCCCTCATTGGCTAGTCACAATCAGGACCTCTGATAGCACCTGTTGCTAGGCACTCAGGAAATACTGCTTGTGTTGTCCCTCCTTGGCTAGGTATGGTCAGGACTTCTGACAGCACCAGGAAGACTCCAGGTTGACTCCTTTTGGACTGGTAGGCCTTAATTTCCTAAAGTGAACTAGTTCCTACATAGAGCTTTCATTTCTACTTTCCAGCATCTTTGGTATAGGATGATATTCTACATCCTACCAAAAGAAAATCCTAAACACAAAGTCAAACAAAAACCATTTGATTGATAATGGTATACTGCCAGCAAGACATGCTAGAGTGATGGTGGCACAAAGCTTGTGTGAGTAACTAACCATTCACTGATCTGACATATGGTCTACTCTATGAAATGGAACACAAACCTGGCACTGCTTGGTTGACCAAGAATCTGAGATTATATAGGTTATGGTAACTAGAAAATTCTGGTCTAAAAAAAGAATGAAAAAATTAATGCTAAAATGACTGCTAAGGATATTCTGCTATGCTCATAGATCAGTGTCTTGCTCAGCCATTACCATTGAAGCTTCCTTCTAGAACAGATGGGAAGAAATATAGAGACCAACATCAGATATTATACAGAGAATGGGGGCTTTGGAACACTCAGCTGGTATAGGAGGTCCTTCTGTCTTTGTGTTGCTTTCGTTGGCTAATAAAGAAACTGTTTTGGGCCTATTGATAGGGCATAACTTATGTAGGTGGGGAAAGCCAGGCAAAATGCTGGGAGAAGAAAGGCAGAGAGAGAAATGCTATGGATCTTGTCAAGGTAAGACATGCTGCTGAAAATTATCCAGTAAGTCACTGCCACATGACAGTACACAGATTAATAGAAGTGGGTTAAATTAAAATGTAAGAAATAACCAATAAGAAGATAGAGCTAGCAGGCCAAGCAGTGATTTAATTAATGCAGTTTCTGTGTGGTAATTGTAGGGCTGGGCACCCAGAACAAACAAGCAGATACTTCCCTTGCAGCCTGGCTCACCTTGCAACACTCAGCCATAAATGAAATTCCTCCACCAAATATCTCATCCAAGAGCTTAGGACACTATGCAGAAGAGGAGCCAGAAAGAATATATTAATGGTGTAGGAGGTCCTTCTGTCTATGTGTTGCTTTTATTGTTTAATAAAGGAACTACTTTGGGCATATAGCAGAGCTATAGGGAAACAAACCTAGGTGGGGATAACTACACAAAATGCTGTGAAGAAGAGGAGTAAGAGAGAGACACCATGGAGCTACTAGAGTCAAACATGCTGAATCTTTGCCAGTAAGTCACTGCCATGTGGCAATATACAGATTAATAGAAATAGGATAAATTAAGATGTAAGAGATAGCTGATAAGAAGCTAGAGCTAATAGGTCAAGCAATGTTGTAATGAATATGGTTGGTTTCTGTGTGATTATTTCAGTTCTAGGTAGCTAGGAAGAACAAGCTACATATGAGCAATAGGATATTGAGGACACCAGGAGAAAAAGGCCCTCTACATTGATGCAAGTAAAGCTCATATGAAGTCACAGTATCTGAAGCAGCATGCACAGGGCCTGCATAAATCTTTGCCAGGTGAACTTAGTAAACAGCTTCCAGTTTTGTGTTTTAATAGGACTCCTGAGTGTATAAATGAGAATATTTCTGATTTTTTGAATTCTTTTGGGATCTTTTCTTCCTTTTGGTTTGTCTTGTCTAAAATTGTCATGACAGTTTCTGCTTAACTCCTTTATATTTTATTTTGTTACTTTTTTGGACAAAGAAAAAGAAATAATGAATGAATAAGTACTATCCGGAAGGGTAAATGTTAATGGCTGAACTGTCATACCTGCTGGGAGAGGTAAAATCACTTTTTTTTTCAATGGAGTAAGACTGGGTATATTAACCACTCTATGGCAGACCTCATATTCTTGAGTAGTTGATCAACATATAATGAGCTACACAGATTCTTGTGTGCTTTTATTTGATTATTCATTTGATTGGGGCATTTTTATTTTGTTTTCTAGATTTTGTTTTTATATCATGTTTTTGTTGTCGTTTTCTGTTGTAAAAGAAAATATGGGTGAGAATGGAGGAAGAGAGGATCTGAATGACTCAGAGGAGAGGAAGAATAGTATCAAAATATGTGTAAATTTCAAAATTATGTCAGGTAATCAAAATATAATAGGAAATAAAATCATAAGTCAAATACAAATCTCTGTAGAAATCTTCACCAATAGAATAAATTAAGACAAAACAATATCAAAGCTTGATGAAAAGGAAGAGGAACTATAATACTCCCATAAGTCCAAAGAGAAAATATCAGTATGACTGGCAATTCCAAGATGTTAGTGACAGATTCAAATAATCAAATTCCAAGACTGTGTATGTAGAAGGAAAAGAAGAATCTTGTTCTAAAGCAATCAAAAACATTTCAAAAATAATCATAGTAAATATTTCTCTGAAAAGGGATGTGGATTTTGGCAAAGGCAGAATGACAAACATGAAACAGAAAATAACAAAAAATAACTTCTCTTTATCAGTTTATACTAAAATTATAATATACAATAATAAGGTATACTGAAAGTGCCATGTGTAAAACATCAAATCATATAGGAAGGCCTAATAGCCACCAGGGTATATTTGGCAAAAAATGTAATAATTTAAAGATAAATAAAAATGTCCTCTGATACAATAAGCAAAAGGAATTTATGCTATTTTGCAATGTGCAAACAATATTAGTACTGTAGCCCTGTTCAATAAACTTTATACACAATTGCCCATGTGGAGAATAGAACTAATGAAATTTTGGCAGTTATATCCTTTTATTAAATGGGGTAAACTTCCACAGAAAATAATAGTATCCGTTTTTGGGAAAATGCATCTACAAAATCATAAGTTAATCATCCATGTGATATACCAGAATAGATATTGAAAGTTAAGTCTCTTTTATTTCTTTATCTGCCTTATTCACCTCCAACTGTTCCATTAGGATGCTTGCATTCTTTATTCACTTTCACTTCTAATAATTACTATAGTTAGGATCATGGATGGAATAAAGTTACTTTTAAGTTCGATGGGAAAAGTTTAGAAAAGGTATGAGATAATATATACTCAAGAACTTGATTTGTAAATGAGATGCAATGCTTTGTGTAGGAATAAGTATTAGTCTAGCTTGTCACTTTTAAGGCTCTCTTTTCTAAACTGTTATATATATACACACACACACAATTCAGGACTCTACAAACTTTGATTTGAATTTCCTTTTAATATTTATTTATTGAAAATCCTTCACAAAATTTGCTCAAATATATACACAATGTCTCATGTTGGTGCAAACATAAAAAGACTTTTCTTGATCTAGTTGTGTTGACTTCTTTAAAATTAAGAATAAGTGTTTGTTGACTGATTATTGTTATTATTGTTATTATCACTACTCTTACTAAAACTTTATCTATTAATATTATATTAATAATCACATTTTCTCTATCATATTTGTGGGAACCATGCTTCTAATGGGTCCAATGTTCTGAGATGGGCATGTGAAGTAGGTGCAAGGAAGAAAACTCTGACTACTTGTTTCAAACAATTGGCCCCAATAGCCTGAGTCATTTTTATTTATACACTTTCAATAGTTTGCATGAACAGTTTTATAATCATATTTGTTTCCTTAGGTTTCTAATAATATTTCTAATAATTGCCACTTTGTTACCTTACCTTATCCCCTTTACATCTTCCTACTTTCTCACTGGTAATCATTACCTACTTTATTTGTAGCTTTTATATTAGAAGCAGGAATAGTATAGCAAACCAAGGAAGTTTGCTAACTAGACAGACCTACAAGTAGAACTGTATGTCTAGCCAGCAGTATTTGTGGTTACAGTGTCATGCAAAGGAAAGGAAAGTTGTGCCTCTAAAGGTTAATGTTTCCCTGCATAATACTCTATCTCCTGTATGGGATATATCAGGTTTTTTCTTTCTCCTATCATCCTGTAAATTACATAACTTAAGAACTTACTTTTAACAGATGACACTATTTATTGTTCTCATATCCCCTTTCTTTCAGCTTCCTACAGTGTTGACTCCCACAGTATTGACACAGCATTATGAGTTTCTATCATTTTGCTTCATTCCCTCTTTATAGATTGTTCACATTAACTCTTCATATCATCTACTATTACCATTTATCCTAGGCTCTTGTGTTTAAAATAAATCTCTCCAAAGCCATTATGCAGGTTCGTAATATTGTCATGAACTTCTGTGACTGTTTCAGACTAGTTACAAAGTACATTGGAAAGGTAACATCTTGTTCTTGAGAATCCTAAATTCATGGCCACACCTGAAACATCACAGGATTTAGGGACTGAATCAGTTTCACTGTATATTTCTATTAATGTCTTCTATGGCTCACCCAGAAGAGAGTTATTAAGGGGAAGTTTTCCTTATACAATAACTATTTCATCCATAGATCTAAGAAGATGAAACGAGAAGCAGCCAGCAACAATTTGAATAAGGGAAGCAAGAAGAGCAGGCAGCAATAGACTCCCAGTGATGCCCAGAATCATTCAGTAAACTATACATCAGCCTTGCCAAAAATGGGTTATATTCTCCATGGCTTTGTCACGAAGAGAACTTGTTCATGCTAATCTCAGTTCCCCCAAAGAAGTCACATTGTTCCCAGCATTATATGTGATGAATTAAACAAAAATGACCAGTTAAGTCTGAGGAACAGCTCTGTGGTTAGGAGCACTTGCTGAGAAAACACTATTAAGTGTGCTCATATCCCTTCTACCCACATGAAAATCCAGGAATGGTTGTGGATACCATTAGCTCACAAATTGGGATGGAGATGGACAGATCCTTGCAACTAGCTATCCAGTCAGCCTAGACAAAATGTGAATTTCTAGTTCAATGAGAGTTCTTGTCTCAAGGCAATAAAAACAAAGACACCCATTTTTTCCTCTTACTTTTACATATGTTCAGGCATGTGCATATATCCAACACTCAGAAGCCACAGATATTTACATCATAAATATGTACATGTATGGTGTAGGAGGTCCTTCTGTCTTTGTGTTGCTTTCATTGGTTAATAAAAAAACTGCTTTGTGCCTGTTGATAGAGCAGAACTTAGGTAGAAAGGCAAGACAGAACTGAATGTTGGGAGAAAGAAGAGCAGAGTCAGAGAAATGCCATGGGCCTGCTGACAGAAATAGACGTTGTGAGACTTTGCTGGTAGACCCATGAACTTATGGTGATATACAGATTAAAAGAAGTGGGTTAAATCAAGATGTGAGAGTTAGCCAATAAGAGGCTAGAGTTAATGGACCAAACAGTGATTTAATTAATACAATTTCTGTGTGGTTATTTTGGGGCTAAGCTAGCAGGGCGGCTGGGAACTGGGCAGCAGGACGAACAAGTGGCCTCTCTGCAACACATGTACAGATCAGAACACACACACACACACACACTTTCTTGAGTGCCAAAAATAGTTAAAATGCCCAAAGTGACAGTCTTATTGCTAAGTTGAAAAACTATTGAAAATCAAACTACCAGTATGAGTGCCTACTAAGTGGTTATTACTGTAGTCTTTAGACTACAACTGGCATTTGGTAAACAGTTTCTATAATATTAATGAGATGTATTTATATTTGTGTCTTCATATAGTATGAATTTGTTCTTCATTTATATCTGTTAAGGTTACAGTTGAGGTATGCCATATCTGTTTTTTGTTCCAACATATATCTTCAGTTTCAGAACTCTTGATCACACAATATACCTCAATAAATATATAACAATAAAAGAAATCTATGTAAGTATAGTAGTAAATATATTAATTTTGAGATATTAGGCAAATGCATATGTTCTCTCCTTTGATATAAAGACTGTTTCCTAGTAATGTGGTAATATTGTGTTTTGTATGATAAAAGCATAACACAATATAATTTTTTCAACTCCATCAACCACTAATAGTGAATATTCATGAGCATTGAGTTGTGTCAATTTATGAAATAGAAAATTTAATATATTGCATGAAATGCCTTTGGTATAAAGAAGTAAATATATAAAATTGGTGTATAATATTGTGATCCTTTAGCTTCAAAATAATGGATATTTCTAGCATTTTGCAAACTTAAACAAAGACAAACACACATTACATGTATGGTAACATTTCTTTAGATTTTGACAATATTATATAAATATGCTATGCTTCTAATTCATGCTTTATTTGTGAATTTAAGGGAAGTAACACATATGTGGAAAAGGATCTTCTCATTCTCATATTCATGTGGATATAAAATCTCCTCACCACAATCTCCTCTTTCTGCTAACATGGTCAAACAATAACATATGCTTCTACTATGGTGTTTGGGCTTGGAATGAAAGTAATGGTCTCTTTCTTTGCAATATTGTAAAGATAACTCTGGTGATGGATGTTATTTTCTCTGAGCATGAAAAAAAACATGCTTCTGTTTGATTCTTGAAGCTCTATTCTTTATACATATATGAATTTTGAGTAAAAGGGGCATACCTTTTCAGCTATAGGTGTAAAATCTGCAATTTTCTAGGAAGTTCATTTAAAAAGTGACTGAACCACTTACTACTAACCATAACAGCTTGCATATCCTTAAAGTATGATTTGTGTGACTAATAGTACTAACAAGAAGATTGAAAGCCTTAAATTTGGCAAGCCAGGAGACTTCACAGATCTCCTTTAACTCTCTGAAGTTTATTTTATATTTTTTTTCTAAAAAGCGTAATCCCAGGTCATTCAATTAATCATTTTCAATAGTGCACATATGCTGGTATCCATCTGCTGAAAGCTGCCATCAAGTGACACTGTCTTGTAACTAGATTTCTAAATGATTTGGCATGCATGCAAAATATCCCTCCTCTGCTTCAACCTATAAAAGATATGCTTCAATTTTGAATTGCTCTTTATTATAACAATTTATATCACTAATACACCAGATGCTCTTTAGCTAAATGCTTGACTTATTTGAATATACATGTACTTTCTCAGAGGATAGAGCTCTCTTTATGTCAATTTTTCACTTCATAATAGTGAAAGATTAAAAATTCCTGTACTTTCCACAACTTCTAGCAGTTGCGGTAACAGAGTATGTGAGTTTTGTTACCATTTGTTTCTCTCTGCCAATATTCTTCATGTGAGGATTAGTTGTATAACTTGTCACAAGGTAGTGCTTACAAAATAAGCCATTAATAACTGCTATTGTTAAGACAGCTAATTGTTAAGACTAAAGGAAGTAAATGGTTCCATAAGTTATCAGGATCATGCAGCTTTAGTTTATAAAAACTTATTACTATCTGTGGACATATACCTGTTTAAGTTTATTTCAATATTTTTTTCTTTCTCACTAAACAGTATACTTTACAAACACTTGGGCTTATTCCCATCCAAGTTTTTATTCTCAGATTCAAGGAATGTATAAAGTATAGGGGTGAAATTCATTTTATTGTTTTATTATCACTGATAATGATTTACACAAAAGTAAGTACTAAGTTTTGTTTAAAATTTTCTCATACATTTGATTGGTATGTTTATAAAATGGCTTTTTTATGTTGTAAAGATTCAGAACATTTCTAGCTCAGGAGAACAGGGACCTGCTTCTGAAATTCATGGTATCTCTACAAACAGAGACTTAGCTTGCACTTTTGAGGGGAAACCAAGGGCAATAACAATAGTCTGAATTTTTTGAGAGGCTCTTGGATAGCCTTAGCCAACAACTCAAAAGAAGACTTCTAATGTCTAGTACTAGGGATTTGTTATGTGGTCTTATGCCATCAGCTCAGATGAGAAACATTTATGAAAACTTCGTATGTATATTTATATTCAGCATTATGTCTATTATAGGGTTTGGGGAATATCTTTAATAATATGATTCCTTCTATGTGTTTTTTTCCAGAAATTATTATTGTTATTTTACCCATCTCCTCCCTTCTATATTCATCTCCTTGACCCTTCCCTAAGAACTCTCCTTTTTCACATTTCCCCCAGCAAATCATTTGTAATCTGCCATTTCCTTTACCTTCTTCCAAATTTATTGGTATTTACTCCCTTTCTCTCACTAAAGGGCCCCCTCTTCTTAAGTTTTCCTAATCATATACTTATACACTACTAGTCCCTTCTCTGTTATTTCTCAACTCTCCTATCCTGACAATGTTCTTTCTTATTTTCCATGTTTTTGTAGTCATCACAGGCTATATACTCACATCTAAATATTCAGACTTGGTAACCTCCAATAAGAGAGAACATTCAGTGTTTTTATTTTTGTGTATGATCTTCTCTAATTCCAGCTGTTTATCTGCAAGAATTCATGATTTCATTTTTCTTTATAGCTGGATAATTTTAAATAATATATATGTACAATATTTTTATTGTCCATTTGTTGATAGTAGGACACTTAAATTCTTTCCATTTTCCACCATTGTGAATGGAGCAGCAACAAACATAACTGATCAGGTATCTATGAAGTAGGATATCAATTCTTCTGGTCATATACTAATGAATGGTAAAGCTAGGTAATACAGTCAATTTATTTAGTTTTTTTGAGAATTCTCCTCACTGATTTCCACAGTGGTCCTGCACCTGTTTGAAATCCCATCAACAGTGAGTATAAGTTCGGTTTTCTCTGGATCCCTTTCATGCCCTCTTACTAAGGACTAGCTTTCATGGCAGAAGTTGTCATGCAAGCTTCCAAAGAAAGGAAGGAGGAAACAGAGAGTCATACTAAGCTTTGATAACTGTGAACTATTAATTACAGCTATGGCATAATAACCCTAACAGTGACTACTGGCACACAAACCTTGGTGGTAACCAAAAGTTCTCTAAATTTGCTTAAGACCCACCCAACAAAAGGAAAAATGTTCCTTGTCCTAGAAACCTAGCTAACTACTCAGTGATAGTGAAATTCTGGTTATTGGAGCAGATACTGTAACCACAAATTTTCTAAAGCATAATCACTTACAACTATTTAAACATTTATCTTATATCCACATGTAATTGTAGATCTCACCCTTTTGCCAGAAAACAAGTTTTACAACAGAAGGAGACAACTAAAGAAAATGCACTGTTAATCAAAATGACGTCTTTGAGCTCAGTCCTGATGAATACATCTACAAAGATCTCTTGCACGAAAGGCTAAGAGAACTTTGCAAATGTGCACAAAAATGACTGTAAAAGCCAAGAATATCAAGGAGTTTTCTCTGAGATGATGTATCCTAGTAATAATCTACAGCACAAAAAATCTCTTTAATTTAACTGCGCAAATGTGATTTAAACAAGGATGACACCTTTAATATGCTAAAATGGACAAGGAAAAGCTGAAAAGCCCTGAACCCTTCAGAAAGAACTACAAGCAACTGAAAAATTTTGCAAGCTGAAGAAATAATCTTCCAGAGAAGAGCACACCAATTGTTTACCCAGTGGAAACTGGCCAGCACTGAAAATATACAGCCAATATTATATGGGTTCAATAGTTTATGTTTAGAAATAAGTATGGATATACAAATACATATATTGAGCAATAATAATTAGTGAAAAAAGTGGCCACAATTTAAAGGAGAATGCAAAGATGTTTATGGGAGAGTTTGGACAGATTAAAGGGAAGGAATACATGTTACAATTAAATTATAATATGGAAGATAAAAATTTTAAGCAATTATAAATTGTAAAAAAGGATTGAATCACCTTCTTCTCAGTTCCAGTTTTTATGTAATTATTGCTATATGTTTTTTAGAAGATTGTATAATTATGTTTCAGAAATTGATTATTCGACACATTATTATTTCAGAAAATACTGGTCATTAGAACCAGTAATGACAATGTAGACTTGTACACAGATCAAGTTACATTTAATTTTAGCCCAAAAAATATTTAATGTGTTGACAATGAGAATCATAGAAAGCATTTCTTAGGTTTTTGTCAACTGGACACTAGTTTCACTCATTTATGATGAACCATAATTGTAAAAATGTTGCCATCATATTAGTTTAGGCAAGTCTTTTGGAGACAGTTTTGGATTCATAATTGATGTGGCAAAGCCCAGATCATTATGGTTTCCTATCCTTGGGAAGGTGGTTCTGGGTGACATAAAAAAAATGATCTGAGCAAGTCATGGGCAATAAGCCAGTAAGCAGCACTTACATGTTTTCTACTTTAGTTTCTGCTTCCAGGTTGCTGTCTTCCATGAATCCTTGCCTTAGCTTCTATTAATGATGTATGGTGATCAGTCATTTGTTCATGCATTATATCCCTTAAATAAATAGACATAAAACAAAACCAAAGGAAAACCTTAGTTAGGTTTCCAAATTGTTCCGATAGACACCATTACCAAAATAAACTTGTAGAGCAAAGGTACATTTGGCTTAGAGGTCTGAGAAAAGTATCAGAATATTGTTTAATATATCAAAGAAATAACTATGAATCATTTTCTATGCAGTTCAATAATGACTATTAATATCATTATTAATTCAAAATTAATAGTAATACTAGTAATTTTCAAACCAAGATAACCAGTATTTCTTTCATCTTATTTTATTTGTTTGTTTGTTTGCTTGTTTTTGTTTCTCAGAGCAGGGTTTCTCAGTAAAGTCCTATGCGCCCTGAAACTCACTATGTACACCAGATTGGCCTCAAACTCAGAACTCAGAGATCCATCTGCTTTGGCCTCTAAAGTGTTGATATTAAAGGCATGTGCCACCAATTCTTGGCTCATCTTACTGTTTTATCTCAAAGGAAAACCCTTTGGTTTATTTAGACTTTCTTTGGAACTCCACTTACAAATAATGACAGAAAGACTTTTTACTATTATAGATTGACCTTAGTTCAGATTTGTTTCCAATTAGCTCTTAAAACTTAAATTAATGATCAAATCCATCGGACCCTGCAAGCTACAAGTCCCACTCACACCAAACCCTCCTATTCCTCTGAAACCTCAGTGGAACTCTAAAACACAGTCTGCTACTGCACAGAAAGGACTAAGAGGTAAGTGGCCAACTACCATGCAGGACACCACTCTCTCTAGGCCCTCTATATCAGGGCAAAACCCCAGGCCCCACCCGTACCTGCCTC